>SNVD02001568.1:0-148457 GCA_013180625.2 Boswellia sacra
TGTGTAAGACACGTTAGATATTATGCTTTTCAATTGCAAGACAGGTTATGGAATGACATATGAAATATGCAGAATGTATATATACACCCATAAAACTCTCAAATTTTGACACATGGGGACATACTTTCGGTGGGGGTTGCTCGATGCAGATTTATCGCCCCAATATTTGAAAAAATGAGATATGCTTTCGGCGAGGTTTGACAAAACCTACACACTTGTCTCCCACGTGAAGCATGGAAAATGGAGATACACTTTCGGCGGGGGTTGACAAAACCCCCACACTTGGCTCCCACATGAAGCATAAAAAATAGAGATACACTTTCGGTGGAGGTTGACAAAACCTCCACACTTGTCACCCACGTGTACTTATGCCATAGGGTAGTCATATGGTTTGTCAAAAAGAAAACTTGAAATTAAAACAAACGAAATCAACAAACAACAACAACACAAAAACAACATTGATAATCAGATCAAACGAAACAAGATAAAAAATTCGACAACAACAACACACATTCAAATATACAAGTAGTTGTGATTGTGGCTCACATCTTCCTCTGGTTTTTCGTCCAGTAACGGCTGAAACGCCTTCTATGAGTCGGGGATTTGCTTCCCATCCAGTTTTCTTATAAACTGGCAAACAGGTCGTTTTTAGTCAGATTCCCTAGACTATAACACTGCAATTCATCACGAAATTGTGTCCATAGATTAAGCAATTCACGCTGAACAAGTCCACAAGAATGCGACTCAAGAGTTAATAAAACATTATCCAGCGACTCATTACTCAACCATTCTTAATAAACGAAAGTTTATCTTCTCTATTCCTGGGCACAAAACCTAATGAACGACAAGTCTGGTTACAATTCCATCTAGCACATTTATAACATACTTGTAACCTTTCGCTCTTCGCCTCTTGGCGTAGTAGATCTTTCCTAGACCAGGCATGTATTTTGCGAGATTAATGTCCGGCTCACCGGACAATCTCACCTTGGCTTCGATAAGCCATCGGATATCAGCAGGCACATTTAGGAGCATCAATGCCAAAAGTATAGTCATCCGTACTTTATAAATTTTAAACACAGCATTTTGAGGAAGTGGAGGGAAATATTTACGAAGGTTCGATAGAAAGATATCAGCATCCATTGAAGAGAAGAAAAGGAGAGATATTACCGATAATGCGATTGAGTTTGTTCTTCTCCCAGATATGCACGTTTCAAACCTTCGAACAATGGCTTCAACTCCCGTTTGAATGTTTCCTCAAGCTGTTGCACAACTGAACTCGAAGCACGGAATAATCAAATTAAACACAAGAAAAGAAAAGAAAAAAAAAGAAAATAGAGACACATAAAAGAAATAAAAACACAAGAGCAAATGAAAGTCAAAAACAAACAACAAAGCAAATAAGCCAAATGGCAAAGAGAGATAAAACCTGATCAATTATAATAGCCCATGAGAGGAATCTCCTCGAAACACAAAAATTTATCAATACTACCTTCTTTTCTTTGTCTCTTTTTATTTATATTTCAAAAACATTGGGTTGCCTCCCAATAAGCGCTTGGTTTAACGTCCTCAGCCTGACGTTATCTGTCCTCACCCATCAAGATAAGTTTGCTCGTAGAGAGGTACCTCATCGATGTCCTGCATCACTGAATTCTCATAGTAAGGCTTCAACCTGTGCCCATTCACCTTGAATACTTTATCCGTTTTTAAGCTCTTGATTTCCACTGCACCATGGGGAAAAACATTAGTAATAACAAAAGGTCCAACTTATCGAGATCGTAATTTACCTGGAAATAACTTGAGGCGAGAATGAAATAAAAGAACTTTCTGTCCCACTTCAAAATTCTTCCTGGAGATCAGTTTATCAAGAAATGCCTTAGTTCTCTCCTTGTAAATTCTGGAATTCTCATAGGCATCATTTCTAAGTTCTTCCAATTCTTGCAGTTGAAGCTTCCTTTGTTCTCCAGCACATCCATCTCCATGTTACAAAGCTTTACTGCCCACCATGCTTTGTGTTCGAGCTCTACTGGAAGGTGACATGGCTTTACCGTATACTAACCATTACGGAGGACTACCAATAGTTCTTTGTAAGCATTCCGGTAATGCCAAAGTGCATCCATTCAATCGTAGGCTCCAATCTTTTCGTTCGGATTTCACTGTCTTCTCGGAATGGACTGACTTCACCTCGTTTAAACTTCAACTTGACCACTAGTTTGTGGATGATATGCAGTAGACACCTTGTGAGTGATGTTGTATTTCTTGAGCAAGGCTTCAAATGATTGGTTGCAGAAGTGTGTCCCTCTATCGCTAATCATGGCTCTTGGTGTTCCAAATCTCGCAAAAAATGTTAGATTTCACAAAATCTACAACAACTTTAGAATCATTAGTTCTCGTAGCTCTTGCTTCCACCCATTTAGAAACATATCCACAGCAAGTATAATGTAAATATTACCAAAAGATGAAGGAAAAGGACCCATGAAATCAATACCCCACACATCAAAAATCTCAACAACAAGTATAGGGGTTTGTGGCATTTGATTTTTGCACTTAAATTACCTGTCCTTTGACAACGGTCACAAGCTTTGCAAAATAGATATGCATCTTTGAACAATGATGGCCAGTAGAATCCACAATCAAGAACTTTCAGGGCTGTTCTTTTTGGTCCAAAGTGACCGCCACATGAATAAGAATGACAGAAGGTCAAAATTGAATTAAATTCAGATTCAGAAACACACCTTCTTATCACTTGATCAGAACAATGCTTCCATAAGTATGGATCATCCCATATGTAATATTTGGCAATGTTTTTGATCTTGTCTCTTTGAGCTCGAGTCAAGTCATGTGGTAGCTTCTTGGTAACTAAGTACTTAACAATATCCGCCTACCAAGGGGCTGCTACATGTAGAGACAGCAATTGTTCATCCGGAAAACTTTCTTGTAATGGCAGTACATCCTCGTCATGGACAATGCGACTGAGATGGTCTGCAACTAAGTTTCACTTCCCTTCTTATCTTTGATCTCCAAGTCAAATTCCTGTAAAAGGAGTATCCACCTGATAAGCCTTGGTTTTGCATCTTTCTTTGTGAGCAAGTACCTCAAAGCTGCATGATCAGAATAAACTGTTACTTTAGTACCAATCAAATAAGATCGAAACTTTTCTAAAGCAAAAATAACCGCTAGCAGCTCTTTCTTAGTGGTAGAATAATTAAGTTGAGCATCATTTAAAGTCCGAGATGCGTAATAAATGGCATGTGGAATTCTGCCAATTCGTTGACCCAAAACGGCACCCACAACATAATCACTCGCATCACACAGAAATCTCGTGGTTATTCCAATTTTGGGAATTGGATTATTGGAAAGCTGAAGTCATAGTTCTTCGTTTCTCAATGCCTCTTTTTGCCATTTCTCCATCAATTCAACAGGCCCCTCATTCTGCATAATCTGCATAGAGGAAATTGCTATCTTCGAGAAAAATCTTTGATGATCGACGATAGAAATCCTGCCATGATCCAAGAACGAACGATATCCCGCACACTTGTGGGAGGTGGTAAGGAACATATAAGATCTATCTTGGATTTATCAACCTCTATACCCTTAGCAGAAATAACATGTCCAAAAACTATACCCTGATCTACCATAAAATGACATTTTTCCCAATTCAGAACAAGGTTCGTTTCCATACATCTTTGAAGTATAAGTGTAAGGTTATCAAGGCATTTATCAAAAGAATCACCAAAAACACTAAATCATCCATAAATACCTCAATGATGTTCTCAACATAATCAGAGAAAATACTTACCATACACCTTTGGAAAGTGGCAGGGGCATTGCAAAGAAGACCGAACGGCATGCGTCGATACGCAAATGTACAATGGGCATGTAAATGTAGTTTTCTCTTGATCTTCAGGGGCAATGACAATCTGATTATATCCTGAATAGCCATCAAGAAAACAATAATTAGAATGACCTGCTAATCTCTCCAGCATTTGATCAATGAATGGCAAAGGAAAGTGATCCTTGCGAGTTGCAGAATTGAGCTTTCGATAATCAATACAAACTCGCCACCCGGTTTGGATACGATTGGGAACTAGCTCATTATTGTCATTCTTAACCACCGTACATCCAGATTTTTCTTTGGAACGACTTGGACGGACTTACCACTTGCTATCCGAAATTGGATAAAATCCCACCCACTCTACATTTCAGGATTTCTTTCTTGACAACTTCCATCATTGGAGGTTCAACCTCCGCTGTGCTTCATCGAGTGGGCTTGGATCCTCTTCTATAAGATACTGGTGCATGCATATGGCTGGGCTAATACCTTTGATGTCAGCATTGTCCACCGCAATGGCTGTTTTGTGATCTCGAAGCACTCGAATGAGTTTCTCTTCTTGTAATGTTGTAAGGCCCTTGGCTATTATGACTGGCAAAGTATCCTTCTCACCCAAGAATACATACTTCAAATGTTCTGGAAGAGGCTAAAGCTCCAAGGTAGGGGCTTTCATCACAGAAGGAAGAATTTTCTCATTAGATAAAGGCAATTCAATGTACGAAACATCATACCTGTTTGTGGTGATAGTATAGTCTCATCCAAGCATGCCACAACTTCCTCCGCTTCTTTAGACACATGTATCAACTTTCCTGGTTCTTTGAAACTTTCTGTCCTTATGTGTTCACTAATGGCTACTTCCAATTCACTTTGCGAGTTAATTCCAAGAATTGTTTGTGACAAGATCTGACATCAACTGCAAAAACATAATGCAAGTCACTAGGGTACCTCATTGTCTCAAAAATATTGAAACGAATCACCTCGCCATCGAATTCCATGGTGAGAGTGCCATCATGAACATCATTCTTAGTTCGAGCAGTTTTCAAGAATGGTCTCCCCAAAAGAATTGGTGTTGGATTAGGAGATGTCTCATCCTCCATTTCAAGAACATAGAAGTCTGCTGGGAAAACCAATTGATTTACCTGCACAAGCACATCTTCCACCACTCCCTTGGGATATGCATTAGAACGATCAGCAAGTTGAATTACAATACCAGTTTCCGCAAGGGGTCCAAGATTCAAGGAAGCATAAATAGAATAGGGCATGACATTAATTGATGCTCCTAAATCTAACATAGCTCTTTCAAAATTGGTATTGCCAATGGTGCATGGAATGGTGAACGTACCTGGATCTTTGCATTTAGGAGGAATTTTTTCTTTGCAATACAGCTGAAACATTTTCCCCCACACTTACCTTCTCATTTCCTTTCAACTTCCTCTTGTTGGTGCATAACTCTTAGAGAAAATTTGCATAACGAGGCACTTGCTTGATAGCATCCAGAAGTGGTATGTTTACCTCGATCTTGCAAAATGTTTCCAGGATTTCTTGTTCTTGTTCCTCCTTCCTTGATTTTGCAAATCTGCTGGAAAAAGGTGGATATGAATGAATGGAAATTTTAGGATTTACCTTAGAAGTGGATGTTTGGTTCATGGTAGAAGTGGTATCATCCCCTTCATCAATTTGTGATTTCTTTGGTGGAATCTCTAATTACTTTCCACTTCTCAAAGTTACAGCACTAGCATTCTCTCTTGGATTGATCACGGGCTGAGATGGTAATTTTCCTGAGCTTTGACTCTCAAATTTGCTCATGTTAATGGCCAATTGTCCTATTTGACTTTCCAGGTTTTGGATACTTGCCCTAGTTTCCTGCTTAAATTGCATTGTGTTAGTGGCAAGTGCTTTAACAATATCCTCGAGAGACGTACCTGAATTTTGTGGAGCTGGTTGCGGTGCTGGTTGTGGTGTTGGTGGTGGTTGTACTTGAAATGGTTGCTGCACCCTTGGTTGATTGAAACCTGGTGGTCGATGTGGTATGGCATTTGGGGCAATTTGTTGATGATTCCCATATCTTAAATTAGGTGATCTCTCCATCCAGCATTGTAAGTATTGGAGAAAGGGTCATACCTTTGCCTTGGTTGTCCTGGAAATCCACCCATGGCATTGGCTTGTTCTGTATCTCCTTCTTGCAAAGTTGGACACATGTCGGTTGGATGGTCCATGGCAGAAGATACTCCACATGCATAAGATTGCTGTATATGTCCTACAGCCATTTTTTTTACAAGAGAGGTAAGTTCACAAAGTTGTTGTTCAATGTTTGAAGTACTTACCTCATTTACTCTTTTTGGTAGTTGTGGCTCAAATTGACTGCTGAATTGTTTGGAGTTCGCTGCCATGTCACTAATCAAACGTCTTGCCACTTTCGGTGTTTTATTAACTAGTGCTCCACCACTAGCAGCATCAATGATACTCCTTTCCATGGGTAGGAGACCCTCATAGAAATATTGAATTAGGAGTCCATCACTAATTTGGTGGTTTGGACAGCTAGCACATAACCTCTTAAATCCTCCCAATATTCATGAAGTGATTCTCCATTATGTTGTCGAATGCCACTAATATCTTTTCTAATATTTGTAACTTTCGAGGCTGGAAAGTATTTCTCCAAAAAGAGTTTACTCATCTCATTCCAAGTGGTAATGGTACCTGGTGGTAGGTAGTATAGCCAATCTTTTGCCGAATCTGCTAATGAGAATGGGAAAGCTCTCAATTTAATTTGCTCTTCAGAAACGCCGGTTGGCTTCATACTTGAGCATACCACATGAAATTCTTTGAGGTGTTTATTCGGATCCTCTCCTGCAAAACCATGAAATGTAGGCAAGAGATGAATCAGTCCAGATTTAAGTTCAAAATCTATCTCAAAATTGGTGCTTATGCATAGCGGTTGTTGATCAATAATTGGAGCCTCTAACTCCTTAAAAGTCTGATCGTTTTCCATCGCCACTACTTCCGATTCAGATTTGATTGAACTGCAAGAAGATGGGAGGGAAGTATGTCGTGCAAGGTCAAATTCTGGAGGTGGAGTTGAAATTGACCGATTTCGCCTTAAATTCGAGGATTGAAGAAACTCCTTAATTCTCTTAAGTCGTTGATCCGCTTCTCCCTCAGACATAAAAGCCTAAACACAAACAATCAGGAAATAACAATCAAGAATCATTAGTAAAAACAGAATAACAAATTGATTAGAAAATCAATCCCCGGCAACGGCGCCAAAAACTTGATGCGTTCGAAACTAGCAAGTATACTAGTCGCACAAGTAATAAAGGGATGAGTAAGATATCGGTCCCACGAGGATTGATTCTAATTGAATTTGTTATTCGAAAGCAACAATAAACTAAATGAGGGGGGTTTTGTTGATTGATTAATTAGATGAAATATTAATGCAAGTAAATAATAACAAAACAGAAAGTTAATTGGAGTGAAAACTCAATGAGAGAAACCTGGTTAAGGGATCCTTCTCTGCCACAAGATATGGATTTGCTAATTAATGATAGAATTGTCATCCAATTACACCATTGAAATTATCAACCGTAGATAACAACAAGCTCTGTTATCCCAATCTTTCCTTACTTTGTTGTTAAACAAACAGGCTCTTTATTTAATCTCTATCCATTAAACAACCTAGAACAAGCTCTCTAAATTTAATTCAATGGATGCATTACGATAAGAAAGATAGGTTGATCTAAGCAATAAACACACAAGCTCGGATTATTTAACTTAGGTTGTATTCTCCAATTGCAATCTCTGATCACAATTTTGCTACTAATGATTAGAAATTCAAGACAATTACGGATCAAGATTTCTAATCTAGCAATAGACAATATCCAGATTATATTCAGTTGGCCATTCCAAATACAATCAGCAAGCAATCATAAGCATTAGACATGGGAAAATACAAGCAACTTCAATTAGAGAATTGGATAACAACTTCTTACACAATCAACTTACAAAAACCATATCAGGGGCTTTGAAATCACCCTCAACCAATTCAGATTCAGTTACACATGTTTAAGAACGTGGTAAATACAATACAACATGGAGACATTCCAGAAAATGAAAGGGAAGGGAAAAACTTAGCAAATTTGATGTAATTCTCTTTGGATTGTAGTTCTTCCTCTTTCCAAGCTTCCTTTCTCCTTCAAGAACTCCAAGAGATGAAAGAATTCTAGAGCTGAAGCCTCCACCACGTTCTCCCCTCTTTAAGTTATCAAATAAAACCCTAAAATGTGTTTTAAATACTCTGCTACAGTAACGTGCTACAGTGTCCCGTATTATACATGCTACAGTGATGTGTGGAATTACATTTCTACACTTCTCACACTGTTTTGATTACAACTTTCGGTACACTGAATGGATTCATAAACCGTAAATTTCTCAAAAAGTAGACTTCGAGAGCTTTTCAACGGTATATGATATGTCATCGGGTTCATTGTATATCAATACAATTAAATCCGAGAAGATGGTTGACTAGCAGAGGTGAAAATGAAGGGTTTTACTCCATTTTTGTGCAAGTTGCTCCAAAACTCCTACAAACATCAAAACCACAAAAAAACATAAAAATACCAAGGAATATAGCAAAGAAACATGGACGAATTGATATGAAAATGATATATAAATAGACACTTATCAGTGTATTTTTTGTCATAGTTGAAGTTGGGGTTTCCATTTTGAATTTTAATGATGTAGATAGATTAAATTATCTTTTGTTTTATGGATTTATGGTGCTAAACATGTTATATCATGTTAAATGTTTCAAATAGTTAAATATGTAATTTGTGTTATAAATGTGTAAACGTGTCAAACAGTAATAAACATGTTATTCGTGTAAATGTGTTAGGCATACAAACAGGTTGTATTTGTATTAAATTAGTGTTTGACATGGATACCATCCGTTTTTTATTCGTCTTAGCGTATTGTGTTGTGTTATCTATTTAATAATCGTGTTGTGTTCGCATTGCGACTCCTAGACACGAATAATAAAGGGTCATGTTTGTGTTGGTGACTTTTTGTTATATTTTGGCTTGACACAACACCGTGAAGACCAACTGTCACCCCTAGACACAACAAAAATTAAACTTTTTTGTTGTTTTCTAATTTATATATTTAAATTTTAGATTAATTACTAGACATTTGTGTGAATTAAAGCCTAAAAAAATTATAAAAATCAGAGCATCAATCTACAAAGAATGATATAAAATTAAAGAAAACATAACACGATAACAAATGAAAATATGAAATCAAAGAAAATATAACGTGATAACAAATGAAAACGAATATTGTATTTTGTAGTAAGATATGATATGCATTATGCTAATTATATTTTCTTGGTCTTTTTTTTTTCCAGTGAAAATTAAACTGCAATCTAATAAATCAGGAGACTTTACATGCGACTTATTACAAGTTTAATTAAAGTTGTATCAATAAACATGGAAATTGTAATATGGTATGTAACTAGATATTGCAAAACTATATGTTTAATTTATAACCAACATGAACTTTAATTTATATTGTTAATTGGTAACAAGTAACAAAAAACTTGTGAGTAGTCTAATTGAAGTTGTAAGAAAGAACAAGAAGTTAAAACATGACATGTAAATGTTACAAAATTAAATGTTCAACTTGTAACTAACATGAACTATACTAACAATGAATGACAAACTTGTGACTTATATAATATTGACAGGTAATAAGTAAAGTGAAATTTGGAAGAAGCCTCCTTAAACCTAGAACAAGGAATATGAAAGTTGCAACATGAGACGCAAATGTTGTAAAATTAACTGTTCAACTTGCATCCAATATAAACTTATAATAAGGAATGTTGAACTTTTTACTTTAACTAGTTGTTAGTCTAATCAAATTTGTTACAATGAATTTTAAGACATTGTTCTTCTTATTAAAATTTCGACAAAATATAAAACCTTATATACAGATAAAACCTAATTCCACTATAGCAATTAAACCCAATAATATTAAGATAGATAAAATAACTATGACTAATTCAAGTCAAATAAGAAATTGGTAAATCAATTTTTTATTGTAATATGGACTAATTTAACAAGACTTTTGCTCAAATAAATCTACTTGGTTTAGTTTCCAAAATTACCCTTTTAATCAGAATCGTATTATAATCATATAATGAATGTATGGTTTTCTTACCATAACCACCAACTCATACGTTTTTTCTTTTCTTTAAATACATCTTTGTGAAGGTATTTGAGTGTAAATAGAATACATGACTTATTATCACATAAAAACTTGTTATAATCCACTAGCAAAACCTATTCCACTTTCAATCCTATCAAACTATGTTTAACATAGAGAGGTATCAAACTATGTTTAACATAGAGAGGTACAACAATAATTGCGGCTTGGTTAGGATTTTTATTCATGTCACAATCCTGAAGACCAAGAATCAAAGAATATTATGATAAATTTAGACATATTCTTTAGGAAGTGGATTGTTGCAATTATAGTTGAAATGGTCACTAAAAATTAGGGATTAGTGGTCTTATTTTATAGTAGTGTTCCTACATTCATAGTTTAATTATTTTATGTAAATCCTATACAAAGACTATTTTAGATTGTGTAATTTGTGGAATATTTCTAGTGTGGAATACTTCCATCATAGAGTACTTCTATTGTGAAGTACGTTTTGTTGCAGAATGAATAAATATTCAAAAAATTCTCTCTTTTAGTGTGCCATAACCAATTTGTGTTATATAGCTCATAACAGTCAATATCAGAATTCTATAAAATGATGTTAGAGTTTGTAACGGTGGTATTTGAATTTTCAATAGTGGTATTAGAGTTAAAATTAGCCAACAAGAGCCACATGAAAGAGCTACAAGAGAGAAAAAATGAGCTTGAAAAAAGTCACTTTTGCTATAGCAGCAGTCATGGCTTCAAAGAATTATATACAACAAGAGATTCCTCACTTGATGATCACCGTGATCATTGGAGCGGGATGATGGAAATTTTCTTTAGGTCTAAGGACTATAGGTAGGAGGTGGCTACTGATATAATGGAACCAGTAACTCAAGTAACTCTGACTGAGACGTAGAGCTTAAAGGGTAAAGAAGAACGCCGTTGATTCTAAAGGAAATAGGATGGGCTTTGATGGTCAAAATTCATCAAGATAGATACTAGGGATTATCGACATGTCAAAGGTTAAAATCACAATCATCTCAGTTTTGCTGTGTTACAATACTTGCAACGACAACAACAGTGTAAGCAACAACAAGGGGTCATAACAATTTATGTATGTTCTGTCACATTACTAGCGACAGAATGTATTATGAAACTTGCGACAAAAAGTTATGGTGGTAGGTCTTCTACATTTGAGTCTCCTTCAAAAGATTTTTTCACAATTATGTTGTTAGCAAGCAACATCGAGATGCTTTTGTAATAGGGAAGTCAATCAAGCGGTTGAGAATAGAAAAGGTCTTGAGTATTATGAAAGAGAGCTCACTAAGATAGTTCGTGGAGTATAGCATAGCTAGATATTTGATGGTAAAGTGAAATTACTATGATGAATTTGATAACAGGTTTCTATCAAGTGACAGATTAAGGAAATAGTCAAGTGATCTAAAAAGTGAGGTTAGAGGAGCTAGGCTGAGACTGATTAAGAAAGAAGATGCGTTCTTTTCAAAGGTATGGTTATGCAGATTAGCTATGGGTCAAACTTAAGCCAAGGTCTTTTGTAGATGCAATAAATTGTCATGAAAGTGGACTCTGTAGGATACAGTGACTAAGAAGACTCAAAATTTGGTTAAGAATACTCAAGATGGAACCGTGTTTTTGCGTGGCAAAGCTAACTTTGGTTTGTTTTACAAAATGAATCAGAAATTTATTTTATAGATAATAGTTAATGTTGAAGCATTCAATTTGAAGGAGATTATGCATGTATTTGTTAAACTGAATATTTGAAAATGTTCAGTTTAAGGGAGGGAATGTTAGGATAAATTTAGACATGTTCTTCAGGAAGTAGGTTGTTGCAATTATAGTTAAAGTGGTCATTATAAATTAGCGATTAGTTGTCCTATTTTGTAGTAGTTGTCCTACATTCATTATTTAGTTGTTTCATGTAAAACATAGTTAAAGCTGCTTTAGATTATGTAATTTGTGGAATATTTCTAGTGTGGAGTACTTCCTCCATGGAGATTGTGAAGGACATTCTATTGCAGATTGAACAAAATATCTAGAAAATTCCCTTGTGTTTAGTGTGTCGTAACTAATTTGTGTTATATAGCTTATAACAGCTAATATCAAACTTTTGAAAAATGGCGTCAGAGTTTGTAACAGTGGTATCTGAATTTTCAACAAAGTCAACTTGCAAGTAGAGTAGTTTCCCATGATTTTGATGATAAGCACGTATAATCCACCATTGTATTCAATGCTCATGCTAGTTTCAACACCTTCTTGCCATGCTTATAGAACAGTCAATGACTCAATAGATTCCAAGTCAATTACTCACCATATATCATCAAGTGCACCATCCAAAAAATGGCCTAAATAAAAAAATGCCTCTACTTTACCTTCGTCAATGAGTAGTAACTAAGTGACCAATATAACTCATCTATGAAAAGATGATATCTATCTTTATTAAAATGAGGTATAGACAAAAAATCTAATAACCTTACCAACCTTGACAATACACTTAACTTTTCTACAATTGGCTGTCTAGGAAGAAGATTGCAATTGTAATATCAAGTGTTGTTTGATTTGCTTTATGACCTACAATTATAACCTTGCCACTCCTCTTTAACTTGGTAGTTTTATTTTTTGGTTCCAAACTTGATGATTCAAGATAAATCTAACAACGTTTCGGATTCATCTTTTTCTTTCTTAACTTCTTTTGTTGGTGTTCATCAAGAAATCTCATATGTTGTGTCGATCTTGAATATAAAACAAATGATAAAGCAAGAAACAATGATTTAATATAAAATTGCTGTGAGTGATGATAAGTGTTTTGAGTAGGATCAATCTATAGGAATCTAATGTTGTATGTGATGATTGGATTTGTTTAAGAATTACAAAGACGGAACATAATGAATGAAACCTAAACCGTGCAAAACAACATTTCTATAAAAAAAGACTCTAATCCTCCATAGTTTGGATGTTTCGGTGGGTAAAAAACTTCTCATTAATACCTTAACTCTCGCAGGATCCAGGCTTTGAAGCTTTTTCACTCAAGGCTTTGCTCTAGGTATGTTCTTTTGCCCCTTAAACATTAGTGTAATTGAAACTCTATTAATTATTTTGTGAGAATTATTTTTATTTAATTATAATCTTGTTTAAGAAAATGTATCTTGTTGAAATATTTTCAAAAAATGAAAAATTATTATCTAAATCAAAATTTCTTTAGTCATATTTATTAGTTATTATACTATTGTTGGTTTTAGCAGTTATGGGTAGTTAACATAAACGTAACTGAAACAATTAAGAAAGATAGAACAGAGAGTTTTACGTGGTTCAGCTATAAACCAGCCTACGGCCACAGGCAACAAGAGTTGCAATTTACTATTCTGTATATGTTTACAGTCGGCTTAAGACCCCTTACAGTGGTAGACACTTGCTCACTCACTAACCTAATCCATGCAAATTTGATCAATCTCGATTACATCCATAATCCTTAACACACTCTTCTGATGTTGCACTTTGCAGATATGTTAGATTTAACTACATTAGCTTCGTCAGACATAACTAAGATGACTGTTACAGACTTATGTAATCACTCAACTCACTTAAGCTTATACAACTCTAATAACACTCAGACCACTCATAAATCAGACTTATTTGCATACTCAACACATATGAGTCATATGCAATTTGAACTCATATAAAGCTTAAAGCTTTTACAATGAAGAACATACTAACAAATTTCTTCTTGGTTCTTGTTTATGCTTGTCTTGAAAGTAAGTATCCTTTATATATGCTAAGTAGATAGCTATATGAAGTGTTGATCTTTATCATGGAAACATGTAATTATCTTAGTGAAAAAGGTTAAATAAAGATTAATAATAAATAGGAAGTTATATAAACCAAGTATAAGGATAGCTCATATATATCTCACTTATTTAAGTGATAAACTAAATAAATAATTATCAAGTTTATCCTTGAGTCAAATAAGTTATTTATCAAATTAGTTCAAGTAATATCCTTATCTAAAATATGATTAAGATAAAAACTTCCTATGAGGTAAGGATTCCAAAATTTGCACATTAATCAATGTCATAAAATATGATAGAAATAAATTTAGGAAAGTAAAAATAATGTTTTTATCACAAGATGACAAAACAAAATTAATCATGTGCATTGCATTTGCATGATATCACACATCAGAGACCAACAATCTTCGCCTTTGGCATCTTGTGATGAAAACAGTAAATATGTTTCTGACTTACCATGAAACGTCCATGGTTAAGTGTAACATAACTGAAACAAAATAGCATATAGAAAATATTTGTACATACAGAAACTGGAAAAACAATTGATCAGTTATATCAGACATAACTATAACAATGTAACTAAATCTGTCAAAGTCAATTATTTCCTGCAAATAGAATGTTAACAAACAATGAACTTGCATATCAGCATCATCAAACATATTTTGATTCCTACAAGTGAAATACCAAATCCAAGATTCAATCCTAAAACTAGAAATCAATCAATACTCAAAAGTCTCCTTAAAACATAAAAGCCAAAAAGTTTCAAAAATTGCTTCCATAATCAAAACAATCCAAAATATTAAACTTAAAAGAACCTAACACAGCAAATACTTAAACATAACAAATCCACTAAAGCCTACAAAAAGTATATCAGAAAATAAATTTTACTTCCCCTTGGTTTCATACGAGTGCCAAGGATAGAGGGAAAAGTAAAAAATTCTATAAAACAAGTTGAAAAAGAGTTCAAAAACTGAATTTAAATTTCAATTAAGTCGAGTCGATTTGCGGATAGCCAATTTTAGTGTTTGGCTTGGGTGTTTCTTTGATCTCCCAGCAGTGGTCTTGAATCTCTTAACCACAGTAGTTAGAGAAACTTGATCAGCAGTTGGTGTAGAAACTTGTGGAGTAGTTTCTGTGGAATTTGCAACAGCATCAAATGCTTATTGTATCCCTTAAGCATGTCTCTCTGCTGTTGTCTCTGTCTTTGTGATAGATCAACTAACATTTATATTGCTTTTTGAGTGACATGTGGTGGTGATTGATGTGGCTCTGGTTCAGGTTAAGGTGTTTGTGAAGTTGCTTTAGATTTTGAAGAAGCCTTGCTATGTGGGGATTCAACTGCAATTGTTTTGGCTTTCTTTTTACTCCTCTATTTTTTCTTCATCTTTTTCCTCTTTGATGAGCTTTCACCACTTGGTCTTGCCTCTAGCTTCTCTTCAAAGAGTTTGTTGCTTATATTTTATAGTTTGAATATCCTACACAATGTCAACTAAAGAAGTAGTGATTAAAGCAAGCGGCTAATTAATAGAAGCCATCTGATCTTGTTTTAAGGGTCTCGTCTGTCTACGCTGTCTCCAAGGTATTTCCTCCCTCTAAGGTGCATTTTTTATTCTTGTCGTAAAACCTTTCTTAATGGCAGGAATTACTTCTTTAGTAGTCTCACCATCCTCTAATTCAATATCATTTTGAATCAACAAGGCATGAATCATGCAGAGTAAAATGAGTAGTTTCTTATGAGACAAGTTACAATTTGAACAATGTCATTATACGTCCACAAGCTAAGATTAAATGGACCGATTTGTGCTAACACAATAAAGGAATTTGGCTCTATCCTCTCTAACTTTGTTTTGGTGTATGGATGGAAACCAATCATATTGGGTGATTTTATGCAGCACACAGTATTTCAAAATCAAATGCTTTTGATCAATGCCATTAAGTGGATCCCAATGTACATTACAACTTCTAGTCAGCTCAAAAGTAACTTCACTCATATTCAAATAATTTCCAACAGTATATTGAATGCCACTTGGAATATCATAAAGCTGATTTATGACATTTGGTGAGAAAAAATCAATTTTTCTTTATAATAAACCTTATGGTAATAGTAGCTTCTAAGATCATTAATACATGGCAAGATGTTTGCATAAAACTCTTAAACATGAGATTTAACAAGAGGCGTCAGATTTTTTACCGTTTGCATCCAATGTCTAGATTTAATAACCTCTTTGAGTTAGTAGTCATTAAAATCATATGTCTTTACAGGCCTCTTTACACAAATTTCTTTCTTAGAAGTGTATCTTCGATGCCTTATCTCATTCTCTCTCTTGAGAAACTTGTGATTGCGAGGGTTTACATGATCCTGGACTTCTCCAAGCACAACATCTTCATCTTCACTCATAGTTGGGTCGACTAGAATGGGTGGAGTGGGGGGTGAATGTGGTTCTCCTGTTAATGATTCTTCTGCTTCTGTCGGAGGTGACTGATTTGGTTTGATTTCTGGGTCTGCATGTTATTCTTGTTACACCTACTGTTCTTCCTCACTGGATTACTCTTCACTCAAAAAGTCAAAGATTGATGAAGAACTGGTGGTTTCAGGTTCAGATGAAGAAGATTAGGCTACTGCTTTGTGTTTGGCCATCGTGATGAAAACAGATTTTGATTTTGAATGAAGTTGCACTTAGGGTTAAATGAGGTGATGATATAAAAAGCAAATAGAAGTGATTGTGTTAATCTTGACTTCTATAATGTTAAGTGATAAAGCTAGCATAAATCTCCATCTAATCCAAATTTTGAAGATCTTATTTTGAATAGACTTCTGTTTCCAAAGATAAATTAATTCATTAGAAAGAAGGAAAGCACAAAATTTCAACCACATTTATAATGGTAATTTCAAATTTTCTCTCAAAATCAAAATATGTTGAAAAATCAGCATTAATTAAGGCAAATTTAAAAAACAAATAGCTTTATATCACAAAAATCTTTCCACCATTGAACAGACTCCCCTTAAAAAAGAAGTTGATGACTTGGCTCACATTATGACAAATAAGCACATAACAAAATTTAAACTAAGTCAGACATGAAGCAATTTACGACATTTATACTGCACATAACTGAAAATAGTTGTCTTGCACATAATTGAAATATCTGAGCATTAATTAATTATTTTAAAATCAAGCATGTGATAGAGCTGTATGAAAATATAAGACAATTTATTGTTTATCATTTTTGCATTTAATCATGTTAAGTGGTCAACATGAGCATGCTTCTTTCACACACAGATATCAATCTTAACATGAATTATTCAAACAAAAACAATAGCTTTTGCACAAGAAATTAGGTAGCCCTCTTCGATTAGCGTGGGTGACCTCAAGATATTTTCTAAATACATTAAAGTTACTCTCTGTGGATAGCTTTCACACATCATAGTTGGTAGCCCTTTTTATTTTTGATATTAAAACATTAGTAAATTAATCAAACAAATTAGCTTAAACATGCTTAAATCAAAAAATTGATTAATGATGCTGTAGATACAAATAACATAAATAACACAGTTATATTCAGATAACTGATAAATGCCAATGGGTTTCTCAGTTTTTCAAGTCTCAATGCATTAAGTGCTTTAGTAAATAAGTCAGCTAGTTGATTCTAAGTAGAGATGCGTTCAATATGGATTATTTTTTTATTCAACAAGCTCTCTAATAGAATGATGCCTTATATCAATATACTTAGTTATAAAGTGTTAGACTAGATTCTTTGAGATACTAATCGCGCTAGTATTATCACAAAACAAAGTTAAAGAGTCTTGATTAATATCTTAGTCAACTAGCATTTGTTTCATCCAAAATAATTCAGTACAACAACTCTCAACTGCTGCAATGCTGGACCTACGGAGGCGAGAGCCGGTGACTAACAATAGTAGAGTGGTCCAAGTGGAGGCTACTCAGGGTGGAGAGACGGTGGAGCGTATTGCGTTAGGGATCTTAGAACCATTTTGGCAATTTAGGGTAAAATGAAAAGTGAAAAGATTATTTTCTTTGTATATCTTAGTGAAATTTCTAGGATATCCTAATATATTAGAGCGTATCACAATCACCCATAAAAATTATATTTAAGTCCTAATGTTTTATTTTTTTTATATACACCTTTTATACTGTACGAGGCGGGGCGGGTCAAGCAGGGCTAAGTGTTAGACCCGGCCGAGGCATCATAATTAAAGACCCAAACCCGCCCCTAAATTAAAAATAAATGGGTTAAGATCCGCCCCTAAAGTACAGGTCACAGCGGAGCCCCGGACTCGGCGGGTTATTTTGTTATCCCTGATCAAGAAGTAAAGGTATTTGCTCTTAAAGTTTTGTTAACATAACCTCTTTTTTTTGTTAAAATATTTATTGTAATTTATAAATAAATTCATAATAAATTACAATTATAAAACTTAACTAACCTAAGTATTTTTGCTCTTTACATCCACCTTTACTCATTTCTCTATTATTAAGTTAATGACTACACCAATTATTTTTTTTATAGAAATTTACCCTTTTTAATATACTAAAAAATTTAAAACAACAATTTCTAATTACTATGGAATCTTAACTAAGTTTTATATCCGTACATACTTTTGTTGTTAACTAGTTTTTGGAAGCCTTTTCTTTTTGAATCAATTCATGATGCCTAGTAGGCTTTTAGTAATTTGTCCATTTATTTTCATTTGGGATTTTCTTGAGCATTCTTTCTTTTCAAAGCACCCCTTGCAACATTATCAAAAGGTGACAAGGTTGGGTTAGTTCATCATAAAAAATTTGCATTTGTAAGTACAAATAACCATGATGTGGACATTGCAGCAAAAGTCTTTTGGAATGTGACCGACATCTATTGAATGGTTTGCCATCAAGTTACGTCAAGTTAAGAATCTGAGTTCTTAAGTTGGCCATATTTTGCATAGAGAAAAATTTCTCCATGAATTTCTTTGATATAGGCTCCTATGTAGTGAGTGATACAGGCTTTAAAGACATCAACCAAATCTTAGCTTTGTCCCCCAAAGTATAAGGAGAAACCCTCATTTGCAAATTAGCTTCATTCATCCCTTGCAAAGGCAAAGTAGAGAACACAATGTAAAATTCTTTAATATGAGCTACATGATCTTCATTACTTAAATCATAAAAAGATGGAAGCATTTGAAAGTGAGAAGATTTAAGCTTATAGTTTCTAGCTTCCCAAAGGATCAGAATGCATGAAGGTGAATTTGGCATGATTGGATGAGCAAAATCCTCTAAGGCATGATGGTCATCATTGTTGTTATTGTTAACAACCATCTCTTCTTCTCTTCTAAATCAAAGTGCTTGTATTCAACCTCTATGCTTGTTGAATTAGAAGACTTGTTTGTCCTCTTTTTCTTGGTTAGATTGGTCACTAGTTAAAGTAAATGTCTCAACAACATTCTTTTTTAATCTTTCAATTCTTTCACCAAGTTTAGCAAGCTTATTTGACATATGCTACCTAGAAAACAAAACAAAAACAATTATTTAGTAACTAAAAAGAAAGGAAAAACAAATTAGTGTTAAAAAAGTATGCCATAACAACAAGAACTCTAAATCAAATCCTCAGAAACGATGCCAAAAAATGTGTTGCATAGAATTTAATTTATAAATTATTCACTAGTGCATTAATCAAATTATAGTATAGATATGCAAAAACGAGGTCATACCCACACAGATTTGTTTAAGAAACTCTATTGTTACTATTTAATTTATATTAACCATTATTCCTAAGCAAAACTAAATCAAGACTAGCTTTATGTTAAAAACAAAACAAAAAACCAAACGTCAAGTTTTTGAAGAGTTTGTAAACAATAATTATGAGCATTGGGGATTAAACTTCATTATAATAACCAATGTCATGTACTAAGCTAAAATATTCATGTTAATTCATGATCTCTGAGATTCGTTCTTTCCTAAATATGTTTATCCATATGATGTCTGGTCTTATACAAGTATTTAGAGAAATAATTTTACTATAATGTTTATCTTAAATCATCAATATAAACTCATTAAGCACAAGAAGAACAAATCAAAACCAAACAAATATTAAACATTGTTTGTCTTCAAACTTGTTTTTTCTTTCCCTAAATTAGTTCAAGAGTCATATGATGTCTATGCAAACTTAAACAAAACATTTTCTATACATATTCTAATGGTGATCAAGCATCAAAAGACAATAAAAAAATGATATTAAGCATAAGTGAAGAAACAAGAGGTATAAATTCATCGAAACTACATAATCAGCTTAAAAACATGGTATTCGATTATTGGGCTACATATGATGAATGAACATTCTCTAAAAAAACTCCTCTAAAAGTGCACATCGCACACTTATACAAATGTGTACTAAAGGGTTTAAATTAATGGAAGGAATCCTTGTTATGAAAGGAAAGTCTAGATACATTAGGATTCCTTATTATTTTTTAAAGAAAGGCATTCCTATTTTACTTCCGACTATCGTTTTAAATTACAGGTAGCCTATAACTGAATCTAAGCAAACAAGGTTTAAGGGACCATTAAGTCTTTTAAATATTCCAAAAGTATTCATTAGCCTTTTCCTAAAATTTGATAGCTTCTTGTGCAAGTTGTTTTTAAAATCGTACAGAAATATTGTAATAAGTCTTTCTCACTAAAACCATCATAACTTCTTCTAGGAAACTCAGAATCACAAACCATGAAATTCTCCAAAAAGTTGACTTTTATAGATTTCCAACCGTATAAGGCACATCATTTAATTCTTTCTACCCATTTGAGAGGTGAATTATCACAAATTTTGCTTAAATATTGCTCCAATTGCTGCCATTTAGCATCTAAAGCCACAATAACTAAAATTTAAATAAAAGAAAGGTGAAAAGCACAAGTTCAACTCGAAAACAAAACAATTAATTCAGAAATGAGTGTATAAATTGAATGCAATTCTTGAGTTATCAATAAATTCATCAAATGTTTACAATATTTACTTTTAATTGGGGATATTAGAGTCGGATTACGAAGTAAAAGGAATATCTTAAACCTAAATAGGGCATTTATTAAGTGCATGTGCTAATAAAAAACTTGATTAAAATAGCCCAAACCTTAATTAAGTCACTCCAATTTTTCAATCGAATTAGATTTGTCAATAAAATAATTGCGATAAATCTTATAATTGATAATTATACATTAACAAAAAGAGGTCTTTTACGTCGAGTGGTTTAGCCACGTAAAAGGGCTTTTGTGTCCAGCTTATGGCCCCCTAAGGTGGACATAAGCAAATGGTACTGTAAATTTCTTATGATGGGAAAATTGTTTTTTTGCGACAGTGTCAATGTCTTTTGCATCAGTAACCATCCTGACTTAAAGGATAGTTTACGTCCCCTATTTGAGTGGGTAACCATCCCGAAAGACAAACTTAAAAAAAACTACCATTCTACCTTTAGTCTTAAATTAATGTAAAAATTACATTTAACCCCCTGATTTTAAATTGATGTACAATTGCATTTTTCCTATATTTTTTAAGAAAAATATATTTGCAACTTTAATTTTAAATTGACAAAAATTAACATTGTGCTATATATTGGACAAATTCTAAAAGTAATTCTTAAAACTTAATGCCATAATAAAAATACATCACTAATGAACAAAAAAAAAATTTATATATATCATCCATCAATAAAATTCTTGCATATCATTCATCCATTATTCTAAAATAACCTGAACTAACAAAAAAGAAAAAACTTTTATAACTAATTTTGAGTAGCATTATCCAGCTTAAAAAAATCAATAAAACAACTCCACCTTCCATTTAATCAACCTTGCCCTGCAACAGAAATTAATTAAAATCATTTTAGACCAACAAATGAGTAAATAAAATCTTGAATATTGACTATCAATAGTAGGAATAGCCATTTAGGAGCACAAACAACAAACAATAGTAAATCCAAGCAATTTTAATAATTATCCTAAATAAAAAGTTCTTACAGTAAAATGACCATTATTAACCATTTAGTAATTAATCTCTAATAGAATTGAAAGTTAAGCTACGATGTTAATAATTGAATCAATAATTAGACAAAATGCAATATATTACCTTGGTAAGCAACATCATCTTTTACCTCCTGCACTAGCTAGATTGCAATGCCCCCTATTCGAAGTGTTTCATCGAACTTGTATGGAATATACTTTTAATCTTAACATTAAACTATTTACATCTATTCTTCAGTAATTGTCAGTGAAAAAGATTTGTAGCCAAGTGTGATTGATGCAACTGATTTCACTAGAAATCTAATACCACTAAATTAACCAATTTCAATCATGACAACATAATGCCTAAAAATTGTATTTCTAAAGAATAATTATCAACAAATATATGCATTAAATTATAACTTACACATTGACTGAATGACATTGCTTTGTAATCTTGCCATGTTAGCATTTCATCGTTATAGATTCTCTCATTGGACACTCTTGTTTCTACTTTTGAGTTGAAAACAAACAGAGAAAACATGATGAATAAATATGTTGATATATGTATACAAGAAGATTAGTAGTTCATATGAGTACCAAAAGTTGTTTTATGGCATTGTTTCATCAAGTAAGTTTTCCTCCTCAAGTAGCCTTTCAAGTACACTGTTATAGCCTTCCAATGGGCCTTGTTGCCTATGCTTATCTATGGTCTTCTTTATCTTGCTAACGATTTTCTCCCTTGCCTCTCAATACATATATTTGCAATAAAAAATATAATAACCGATTTTTGAAGATAATAGGATTTGGATAGCAACATAATTCCTATAAAGATTATTCATCAAGTTGTTATTGTATTTTTGCACAATTAACATGTTCAATTGACATCAAAATAGAGGTAACACAGATACAGAGAAGTTATTATTATTTATAAAAATATATTTATCATACCTAATACATGCATAACCCTACTATGTTATATGAAGTAGGATTGATAATGAACACAAAACAAACAAAATAGAACAAATTTTTGATTATGCATAGACCAAACACAGACCATTATGTATAGTTTGCAAAAAAAAATAATCCATTAAGAGCAATATTTTTACTAAAGAATGTCAAGTTGGAGGAATGCCACGTATATAAATATATTAAATAGAAAAAAGAATTGCAAAACATATACTTGCATGTTCACCCTAGAAGAGTGTAACAAAAGCTTTCTTAAGGTTATGTGAAGGATCTAACAATTTTGAGAGATATCTCTGCAACAAAGATAGCTATAACAAAAAGGGGCTCATTTATTTTAATTTGTATATATGTCAAACATAGCATCCTCTTACTTTTGACGCTTCTGTAATAGAAGGATAAGCTTGAGTAATGAAAAACTCGAACAAAATCATAGTGCAATAAGGAAACTATTCACTGCCAACAACAACTCTAAAAGAAAAAAATTCAGCTTCTATGGAAATGCAAATAAGCACCATAGTAGGAATTTTCAATATTTTAAGATCCATGTATTGCAAAGCGCATCAAGTTAGCATAATTGAAAGCTTAGTTTCTATTACTAGTTTGTACTTCACAATTTATTGCCTGAATTCTAAATGCACATAAAAGTATTTTCTTGTAACAAAAAAGGATAAAAACCTTTTTATAGAAGAATCATCTAATGGATTTGAACTAAGGCATCCTATACTTTTAAGAGTAATAATGGCAAAGTTTAGACCACCTCCAAAATATAGAAAACTTAACAAGTGTTCAAAAGCTCCACGGACTAGATGTTGCTTAAGTACCTATATTCAATACACAAAGAAGGATAATCGTTGGATCAAAGGTTATTTTATTTTATTTTTAAATTATGAATCAAAGTAGACCTTGGATCTACTAATTTTTGTGAAACTTTCAACAAGAATGGACAATCTTTTAGTTATTATTTTAGTCACAATTTTTAGATATATACGCATTCCATTAGGTTTTGTATACCAAGATGAAGAGCATTAATCATAAGAGACATTGACTATGTAAAGCATATATTAAAAAAAATAATAATAATACTATGTCTATAGTCGGAATCTCTTACTTCAGACTACCCACAACTCTTTAAATTAGGGTGAACCATGTGTAATTAGAAGTCATTATTGTGCAAAAACAACAACAACAACAACAACAATAATAATACCATACAAAAAAGAGTATTTTAATAAGACAAAGTGGAGACAAAATTGAATAATATCATACATAACTTCCTATCACAATACCTTCAAAAGAACTTCAATAATACACAAACTCCTCGTGAACCACCTGAAAAAATGTGATTAAAAATGTTTAAAAATTAGATTGCAGTTGATGCATCGAGAAGAGAGAAATCAAATGGCTATCAAAATCATATCAAACTCCTAGAACTTACAAAAACTTGATGCCATGGAGAAAAGACAAACCTTGAGTTACTTCAATGGAGATCTAACAATCTATTAAAATCGAAGCCCAAGCAATTCAAATTTTTTATCGGATCAATGTGATGGTTGCTAGCTAAAATGAAAAAAATAAAAAACCCAAGTTAAACTGTTCATAAAATTGAATCAAATCGAAGAGAAATAAATGAAATTGATTGAAATATATTACCCTAGCTTACCAGCTATGATCATTCGATGGTGGCTTTGATTTTGTCTACTATGACTTGGATTTCATTGATCTTGGCTTAGGTTACTTAAACGACTGATAAGAAATAAGAAATGATTGGATCTTCTTGATTTTGATTTAATTAGTGTAAATGATAGAAAAATGTTAATTTGATCTTAAATGTCTATATGAACCACAAATTTACTAGAGCCATGTAACGGGGTCGTAACCAACGCAATTTTTTTTAGTGATAAGGGATCTTTTGACACAAATTTTTTAAAATTATTAATACAAAGTTATGACCATTAATTTCACAAAATCCATAGTTGAGATTCAAAATAAAAAAATTGCATTTAATTATGCCAACTCATTAACCATGTCAACCATTGGATTATGTAAATTAATGGTTACAAATTTGTGTCTAATTTTGTACCAAAAGATCCCAATCCTAATTTTAATTTTAAAAATTTTACAAAACTTAGTAAACTATACTAGCTTAATGTAATGCCATTTTTTTTTTCATTTTTCCTTTTATTTTTTTGGTCAAATAATGAGAGGCTTTGGTAAATATTAAAATCATTTTTATTTTTAGTTTTTAATAGAAAAAGGATAACCCTAGTTTATTAAGCATAAAAATTAGGGTTTATTAAGCATAAAAATCATTAATCATAAAAATCATCCAATATTTTGTAAACCATAAACAATCACCTAAGATAAACCCATTAATTTTGATGGCATAGTCGTGATATTCAGAAGAATATAAAAACAATATATTTTTAGTTTTAGCCAAGAAAGTGATAAATGATTTAGAGTGTGGTTAGTAACACAATACAAGATCTAAAAATGGATTGTATAACTAGCCAAGTTAGTTTTTTCATTTGGTAATTTCTCTAAAATCACTTTTTTAATAATATATTTAAAAGTGATTTTAGAGCAAATATTTTGAATATGAAAGATCAATGGTTTTGAGACATGTTGCAACACTTTCCTCTAGTTTTTATTTTCCCACACTTGTAAGAGTTTGCTAACATACTATATGGGAAGTTACCTCCAAGGTACAACAATTTTAGGAAATTGTATGATTTGTAAGAATAAGGCTCAGAGTTGTAATAAGATAGAGAGATATACTCATAACAGAGGAAAATAGGAATACAAAATTTGAAACTATAGGGTACTATTTATAACACACTATGCAACCTCTCAATTAGGTTATAATGTTGCATGTTAATGCCTCTTCAATTTGAGTTATAACTCTTCACTGACATTGTAATTCTTCATTGGTAATTATATCATTTCATTAATGTTGTACTTTCTTCATCAATGGTTATAACTCTTCAACAAAACCTAATTTACGTTATTTCTTCAAGTTCCTTTAATTACAGTTCCTAACAATAAACAGTATTACAATCTATAGTTATAAATGCATATTTATAACGTCTACGACCTGTGGTTTTGGAAAGTTGATATTGACTAATTTTTCAAAAATTTATTTTTAGAATTTTGTTGAACTTATCTATTATACCCTTATTAATTTGACAAAATGACAAACTTACCCCTCTTATTTTTTTTTTTTTTTTGTGAATCACAACCAATCTTTTGAGAAATCCTAAAACTTTCTCTTGGTCACTTGAACCTCTTACCGTCTAGTTCATTTTTTGTGACAGATCTTGATGTTGGTGGCTCATGCATGTGCATGGCTTGTAGCAAATATTCTCTTTATCAATTAAGGTAATGGAAATCTATTTTATAGATTTTTTTGTTATTGAAGAATTGTTCTCATTTTCTTGTTACTCGTAATAGATTTTGATAACAACGATATATTCTCATAATGGAGATATCTTTTAAGGTAGATGACTTGTAAAGATTAGAATCATAAGTTGGAAATTGTCTTAACTAGTGAGTTTCAGAATCCTAACTCTTATTTTTACACTAAATTCATAACTATGTCTTTGAAACTGCTTTTCCATTTGGAAAAAGTAAATATATTATCTTGTTTGCTCTTTCTTTATGTTTTTCTCGGTGATTCTTTATTTTTTGCTTTCCTTGTTGGTCAATGTAGGTGGTGAATGCGAATTTCATTAGTTGTTTAGTTGGTGAAAATGGGTATTCAATATTGAAATGTTGGATCTCTTGTTTATATCAATTTGTTGTTTAGTTGGTGAAAATGGGTATTTAATTTTTATGCTATTCTTGGATTTGTTGTTTGTATCAATGTGTTGATTTTTGTTGATTGAAATTGGAATTTAAGTCACTTTGGGTATTTGGGTACTCAGTTTTGGTGCATACTTGGTGAGCTCTAAATATGGATTGTTTTCTCTGAAATTTTAGGTTATGGCTTTAAAGTTTGGATATTGAAGTTGTTAGTTGAATCTAATTAAGAAAGTTAGGCTCTGTTCAGTAGATTTTTGATGTAGCATGGTCTATTTTATTATTAGGGTTATTATTATCTTTTTAGTTATTTGATTAATTAGGGTTTCTTCAATTTCGAAATTGTTAGTCTAGGATTTTGATTAGGGATGGCAAAATGACCCACTGGGTTCGAGGCCTCTCCGTGACCTGCACTTTAGGGGCTGGTATTGACCCATTTATTTTTAATTTAGAGGCAGGGTTGGGTCTTTAATTATGTTGCCCCGTCCGAGGCAGGTCCAGGGTTGGGTCCAATACTTAGCCCCGCTTGACCTACCTTGCACCGTACAGTATAAAGGGTGTATATAAAAAAATAAAATGTTAGGACTTAAATTTTTAAGGGTGATTGTGATACGCTATAATATATTATCTAGAAATTTCAGTAAGATATATAAAGAAAATAATGTTTTCATTTTTCATTTTACCTTAAATTGCCAAAACGATTTAGAGATCCCTAATGCCGTATGCTCCATCGTCTCTCCACCATCTCTACCATCATCACTCGTCAACCCCCCTAAGTAGCCTCCACTTGGACCACTTCACTCTTTTCAGTCGCTGGCTCTCACCTCTATAGGTCTAGCATCGCAGCATCGCTTATGGTTGCGACCAGCTCGCCGCCACAGAGCCAACGACCTAGCTGCCTCTCTCGTGGCCATTGCACGACCAGCTCCCCTCCGCAGCTCCAGGGTTACAGTACCTGCACAGCCAGCTCGCGTCTGCGGCTCCAGCGGCCTAGGCTCCTCTCTTTCAGTCAATTCCCCTCTACGGCTCCAACGTTGCAATACCTGGCCATGCCCTCTACAGCTACAGCGACATCCTCGCCTCTTGTGAGCAGCTCACCTCCATATCACACTCACACTTCTCTCTTGGTCAGTTCTCATTACATGGGCATGTTTGAAGTTTGAATTGGAATTTTTTTTTTTAAGTTTGAAGTTTGGCATGTATTGTATAATTGAATTGTCAATTGTTATATCTTGTCTGATAAAGTGATGATTAACAAAGTTTGGCATTTTTTGTTCTGCATTGCAAAATTAATTGTTGCAAGTCTTTGATTTTCTGCGTTGTACAAAATTAAAGAACTGATGTTAACAATCGGGTTGACTTCAAAATTATTGTTCATATGTATATGTAAGTTGATTAGTTGTTGATCCTTTAGATGCTCATGCAAACCATGAAGTGCAGTTGATTTGTAAATTGTAACGTAGTGGTTGATTAGTTGTTGATTTCAAAATTGTTGTGACCGTAAATGCTTCAGCTTTAGCTTGTTAATTATATTGGTTGATTTGTAAATTGTTATGTAGGAAATTTGAGATCAATAAGCATACATTACCAATATAGTACATTGTTTTGAACACTTTCAGCATTCACTCAGTTTTATGATTCATCTGTAACTCTAAGCCCAAAAAAGTTAGATTTCAACAAACCAAAGAAGAGACACGGAAATTACCCAAAAAAGAAAAATTTATACATTATCAAATTCTTAATTGCTTCATATTAATTTATTAGGACCAATTATATGGACAACATATGAAGTTCCACTTTCTCATATTATTATTATAATATGTTTAATCCATAGAAAATTTTGTTGACTAAAAACAATATCAATTATGAATTTCATCATTCAACATTCATGTATATATGCATGGTTCCACGAACAATCACTTGGTCATGAACGTAAACAACTCGGGGGATATTTTAAAAATACACAAAGGACAACACAAAAGATATTTTCTAAGCATGTTGCCTGTTGGATATAAATCGAAACAAAACAAATCAATAAGCTTCCAAATTCAATTAGGTAAGTGTGAACATATTTTAGAACTAAAACAAAACCATGAATTCAAGACATTAAATGATTTTACCAATTAATTTATCTTTTTCACATTAATAAATCTTCTTGCATAAGACATCCTGATTAATAATGTGTTAATATGAACAATTTGCTATTATTGTACGCTTATGATTGTTGTATGACCATATATTCTATTAACAAACTACCATCTGTTAATTACAATGCTTCAATCCTAAACCATTATTATCCTTTTTATCAAATTAACAAGCCCCTAACTGGTTAAACTCTAAATAACAATGATTCGCGCATTTTAATAATGGAACATACTCCCTTCATACTTATCAATTTTAATTTTTTTTTCACTTGTAGTGAAATATATTCTATTTTATTCTCTTATTGTATTTGCTCACCAATCTTATATCGTATACAGAAACCACATGCAAATGACAATAAAACTTTCTAGGAAGCGGGCTCTTAACATATTGTCTATTGCTATGTGTACGTTAAAACTTTTAACATTGTTTAAACTTCTAAAATTTATAGAAGCTTCAAACGTTAATTTATTTCTTTAATTTGGTTCTCTTAATGCCTTTTGAGAATAATACTTTACGATAATTTAAATAGCAAATTAAATTACATTAGATAAACATAAATATTGCATACTGTACCTATTTTTTACATTAAATAAACTCAAGAATAATACATGAGTTCTTATCTGTTTTTTTATTTATGGCCTATTGACTTACATAAATATTATATATATATATATAGTTTAATATTTATTTAATTCTAAAACTTGTTGTTTTTCTTCCTTAATTATATCTTAATTTTGCATATTTATGTTATTTTTTAGGTAAACGATGTCTTTACAATCACAACAATAAGTGGGGATGTCAAATACCCTAAATCCCAGTGATGATTTAAACATTGATAAAGACTTTGAAGATATTGCTATATCCACTAGTATCAGAGGGCTAGAACAAGATGATGATGAATTGTCTCAACATAGCAAAAAGTCTAAGACCACATCACAAGTTTGGGAACATTTTACAAAGCTAGTTATTGATGGAGTACCAAAAGCACATTGTAACCATTGTGGGACAAGATTAGTTGCTAGGGCTTCGGACGACACCTCCCATTTAAGTAAGCATTTGAAGAGATGTCGTCGAGCTAATCAACTAACGATGGAAAAAAACATTTTGAAATTCCAAAAACAAAGTAATGGAACTCTTACAAACTTGGTGTGCCATGATAAAGATGCTTTTGATAAAGATGTTTGTAGGGCTCTAGTTGCAAAACTGGTTGTTTTGCATGAACTTCTATTGTGGTTTGTTGAGTATGAGGGCTTTAGGGAAATGATGAATTATGCTCATCCTTTGTTTGGTACAATGAGTAGAAACACATTGAAGAATGAAATATTCAAGTTGTTTGAAAGTGAGAAAGAGAAGACATTGTAATTATTGGAAAACATACAAGGAAGGATAGCTATAACAACTGACATGTGGACTTCTAGCAACCAAAAGAAAGGATATATGATTATAATAGGCCATTTCATTGACAATTCATGGAAACTCCATAATCAGATTTTGAGGTATATTCGAAGTTGCACTCTTATCTTATTTTATTGATTTGTTTATATTAAATATAGTTTCTCATAATTTTGTATTTATAATTGTTAGATTCGTATATGTGCCAGCAGCACAAAAGGCAAAATGTCTTAGATAGGTGTTGGCTGATTGTTTGTATGATTGGAGTTTGGAAAGGAAATTATCTGCTTTAACTATAAATAATTGTTCAACCAATGATGCTATGATAAAACAAGTACTTGATAAATTGGGTGATAGGCACTTGATGTTGGGTGGGAAACTTTTTCACATGCGGTGTTGTGCTCATATATTGAACCTAATAGTTAAAGATGGGTTAGAAGTGATTGGAAATGACATTCAAAAGGTTAGGGATAGCGTTGCTTTTTAGACATCTACACCTAAAAGAATTGAAAATTTTGAGGAGACGGCATACCACTTGAAAGTGACATTCAATAAAACATTATCTCTTGATTGTGAAACTAGGTGGAATTCTACTTATAAGATGTTGAGTATAACTTTGGCCTTTAAAGTTGTGTTTGTTCGCTTAAAGAAGCGTGATAGTCAATATACAAATTTGCCTAAGGAAGAGGAGTGGCCAGCAGCAAAACTTGTGTGTAATCATTTGGAAAAGTTCTATAAGTTGACTTAAATTTTTTCTGGAGTAAACATGTTTTTTCTAAAAATTTATGAGTTAAGATTATCTTTGAGCTCTTGGCTTACGTATTCTTCTGAAAAGATTCAGAAAATGGCTAATGTAATGATGGAAAAATTTGAAAAATATTGGAATGTTATCCATGGAGTGTAGTTGTGGCTGTGGTTTTAGATCCTAGGTGTAAAATGATAATGGTGGAGTTTGTATACAAGAAGATTTATAGAGATGGTGCTTTTGAGCATACTGAGGAAGTACGTACTATTTGTGAAGACTTGGTGACAGATTATCAATGTCGATTGGGTTGGGGTAATGAGCAAAGGGAATTTGTTGTTAATTTACCACATACAGGAGGTGTTATAGGAGACGGTGCATCAAGTTAGTTTGATATTGAATATGAAAAATTTAAAGAGAGTATTAATATGGGATTGCAAAAGAAGTCTGAACTAGATATTTATTTGGAGGATCATATAGTTAGTAGTCCTGACTTTGATGTTTTGCATTGTTGGAAGATGAATAAAAGTAAGTTTCCTGTATTGTTGACTATTGCTAGAGATGTTTTGGCCATCCCAGTGTCCATAGTTTCATTTGAGTCCACCTTTAGCACAAGTGGTAGAGGTTTGAGTCCATATAGTAGTAGACTTCTTTCTGAAACATTGGAGGCATTAATGTGTACCTAAAATTGGTTATAGCTAAAAACGCGAGGTATACGTTCTATTACATTAAGTTTATCTTATTGACTATTATTATTTTTATTTAATTTTCTTATTTAGTTATTAATTTGGTTATTATGCTTCTAGGTATAATTCCTCAAGAAGAGATGGTTGGAGGGGAAACATTAGATGATGAAGGAGGAAGTTCAATGACATCTTTGTGAGAATGTTTCATTAGAGTGTTAGATGTAGGAAGTTGATATGTGCTATCAACTTGTTGGTTTGCTTTTATTGAAGTGTTGGCAGTATTTATTATTTACTTGTTACTATGTTTGTGTTGGTATGCTTTTGTTGTTATGATATGTTTACCTAGAGTGTTTATTATTGTTGTAGTCATGTACTTGTTGGTAACTTGTAATTGTTTTATTTGTTGAATTATTGTTTACTTGGTAATCTTGGACTTTTAATGGAATGATGTTTTTTAGTTGTTAATTTCGTTGTTGTACATATGTTTGATTTTAGTTTGAAGATATATTATTTTTATGATTGTTAAAAGATGGTCATAGTATATATTATTTTTACGATTGTTAAAAAATGATCATAGTTGTAAATGATATGATGAGAAATTGAGAATATGGTTATTTGCAAAGATGTAAATGTTACAGGGGGACAAGCTTGCAAAAATATAAATGTTACAGGGGTGTGCTTACAATATATAAATGTTTAGGGACGGGCAAAAAAATTGAGCTGATCCAGACCCGCCCTGCCCTGCCTCTTAAAGGGACAATGGGGCAGGGTGGGCAAAAAAAAAAAAATGAGCAGGGCGGGGTTGGGTACCTACCGCCCCGGACCTGCCCCACCCCATTGCCAACCCTAATTTTAACTCTATTAGGGATTTTGACTTTTTCTAATTTGATTCAAATTTCAATAGTGTTAGATTAGTATAAATATAGGCTTTAATTATTATTTTGTTAGACTTGATTCATATTTGATTATTGATAATATTGATTAGTTATTTAGGCAGATTATTGGTTTAGTGTTTAGAGAGTGTTTATTCGAGTGTGTGCTTGGTTTTTTTTTTTTTTTGGATTTGTTTTGCTTGTTGTTCTAGGTTCCTCGTCAATTTTAGTCCCCAAACCCAAGAAGGTATGCTTGTTGCTTTTTTGTGTGTGTGTGTGTGTGTGTGTGTTTGTACAACTTATTTGGTTTATCTTTATGATTAGATTGAGCTCATAGATTCATTCTATTAAGATTCTAGGATTTTCTTCCGTAGACTTATTTGTTACTTATAAGCAAAATCTTGGCTTCTGACACATGTCAACTCCTTGAATTACTTTTTTAGTATCTCTCTTTTTTTTCATCTCCATTTGGTTTGTAAGTTCTTGAAATTACTACTGCAATCATTCTTACGGGCAAATTGTTTGGGGGATTACTCTACTTTCATTGTGCTTTTGGTTGAAAAGAAGAGCATTTCATTTGTCATAATGCTTTCAAGCTTTTAAAACTAGTTGAAAGATAAATTGCTCATTTTTTGGTCGAACAAGAATTTTAATTCTATAAGGGCATACTTTTTTTATTTCAATACTTGTTCAACTTTGCTTTGCCATTTACTTACACATCCATGTTAATTCAGTATGTAATTATCAAAGCAAACCTACTGCATTATTCCATATATATGTATGTGTGTGTGTGCGCGCGCGCTACGTTATTAAATTTTACATGTTGAGCAAGTTCTTATATATATGTCCAGACCATTTTTAGTATAACTTACTATTAATAAATCATGAAAAAAAGATAAAGTAATAAAACAATATGTCATGAGTAATGCCATAATCTAGTATAATAATAACTAACTAGGATCATAAGCTTATGTTCCACTTCAGCCGATTAGTATACTATTGTGTCATAATCTAGGATTAAAGGATGAATCATGTATAAGGCTAATAAAGACTTTATATTGCTAGGTTTGTTTTTTAAGTGTGCTTGCTTTATTAGGTAATTTTATATATTTTTCATTTGATGTGAGGTAAAGATTCATCTATATGTCATAGGAAAACTACATTTTGGTTTGCCCAAGTTTGAAAAATGTCAGTGGGTTTAGGTTTTTTTCAATTCACGTCCTGTGGCTAAAACAACAACTCTATTACCATTGGAAAGCTTTGTACACTTCCTAGCATTATAATTGTTGAAAATTTCAATTCCCTACAAATTAAAGCCAAGGAAGAACATTTGCTCATATTTTATTTCTATTTAATGAAATGTTATGCTAGTATTGATATTGAAGCTGATGCTTGCCTATTTGTTGAATTAAACTGATTTTATCTTATCCATTCTATAATTATAAACTATAATTAAAATGCAAAACAATAAATCTTAGGAAACCATTTCTTTAAAATATTTGAGCTATTTATGGTATAAATAAAATATTTTCATATTGATTAATAAGCAAAATTCTAAGGATCAATAATACAACATTGGAGATTTGTTTTCTTTAATCTCATATCTTATGTTGTTATGTAGAGTTTAGTAGATTCTCACTCACACATTACTTGTTTAATAGGATTCTTGCAAATTAGTTTCTTGGTACTCATTCTAAAGAGAGGTGTTGATGCACGATTTTCGGACGGCCGGGGAGCGGGTCGGAGCTCGGGTCGTACGTTGGGTCCAGTCCTGCGAGCAAAGGAAAATAGTCAGGGGTGCCGGTGGTGGTGCCGGCGAGAACCCTCCGATGCTCAAGTCAGTTTCCGGCACTCCGAAATTTTCTGAGAGAATTTCCTAGAGAGAGAAGTTGATAAGTGTCTATTTATATATCATTTTCATATCAATTCGTCCATGTTTCTTTGCTATATTCCTTGGTATTTTTATGTTTTTGTGTGGTTTTGATGTTTGTAGGAGTTTTGGAGCAACTTGCACAAAAATGGAGTAAAACCCTTCATTTTCACCTCTGCTAGTCAACCATCTTCTCGGATTTAATTGTATTGATATACAATGAACCCGATGACATATCATATACCGTTGAAAAGCTCTCGAAGTCTACTTTTTGGAGAAATTTACGGTTTATGAATCCATTCAGTGTACCGAAAGTTGTAATCAAAACAGTGTGAGAAGTGTAGAAATGTAATTCCACACATCACTGTAGCATGTATAATACGGGACACTGTAGCAGTTACTGTAGCAGAGTATTTAAACACATTTTAGGGTTTTATTTTCATAACTTGAAGAGGGGAGAACGTGGTGGAGGCTGCAGCTCTGGAATTCTTTCATCTCTTGGAGTTCTTGAAGGAGATTGAAGGCTTGGAAAGAGGAAGAACTACAATCCAAAGAGAATTACATCAAATTTGCTAAGTTTTCCCTTTCCCTTTCATTTTCTGGAATGTCTCCATGTTGTATTGTATTTACCACGTTCTTAAACATGTGTAACTGAATCTGAATTGGTTGAGGGTGATTTCAAAGCCCTTGATATGGATTTTGTGAGTTGATTGTGTAAGAAATTGTTATCCAATTCTCTAATTGAAGTTGCTTATATTTTCCCATGTTTAATGCTTATGATTACTTGCTGATTGTATTTGGGTGGCCAACTGAATATAATCTGGATATTGTCTATTGCTAGACTAGAAATCTTGATCCGTAATTGTCTTGAATTTCTAATCATTAGTAGCAAAATTGTGATCAGAGATTGCAATTGGAGAATACAACCTAAGTTAAATAATCCGAGCTTGTGTGTTTATTGCTTAGATCAACCTGTCTTTCTTTTCCTAATGCATCCATTGAATTAAATTTAGAGAGCTTGTTCTAGGTTGTTTAATGGATAGAGATTAAATAAAGAGCCTGTTTTATTTAACAACAAAGTAAGGAAAGATTGGGATAACAGAGCTTATTGTTATCTACGGTTGATAATTTCAATGGTGTAATTGGATGATAATTCTACAATTAATTCGCAAATCCATATCTTGTGGTAGAGAATGATCCCTTAACCAGATTTCTATCATTGATTAATTCCCATTTCAATTAAGTTTGCATTGTGTTATTCATTAATTACCGTCGTATTCAGTTTTTCATCTAGTTAATCAACAACAAAACCCCCCATTTAGTTTATTATTGCTGGAAATAACAAATTCAATTAGAATCAATCCTCGTGGGAACGATATCTTACTTATCACTTTATTACTTGTGCGACTAGTATACTTGCTAGTTTCGAACGCATCAAGTTTTTGGCGCCGTTGCCGGGGATTGATTTTCTAATCGATTTGTTAATTTATTTTCATCATTGATTCGTGTTTTTTTTGTTTTTCTTTTCTGATTGTTTGTGTTTAGGCGACATGGCAGTAAACTTCCAACAATTCGGCATCGGATTTGAGCCACAACTGCCATGGAGAGTAAATGAGGTAAGCACTCCGAACATTGAACAACAACTTTCTGAGCTAACCTCTCTTGTGGAAAACATGGCTGTAGGAGATATGCAAAAATCTTATGAATGTGGGATATATTCTACGATGGAGCATCCAATCGACATGTATCCAACTTTACAAGAAGAATATATGGAACAAGCCAATGCCATGGTTGGATTTCCAGGACAAACAAGGCAATGGTATGATCCTTTCTCTAGCACTTACAATGCTGGATGGGAAGATCAACATAATTTCAGTTACTGGAATCATCAACCAATCACTCCAAATGTGATACCAAATCGGCCACAAAGTTTCATCAACCTAGAGTGCAGCAACCATTTCAAATGCAACCACCACCAATGCCACATCCAGCACCGCAACCAGCTTCGCAAAACTCAGGTATGTCTCTCGAAGATATTGTTAATGCACTTGCCACTAACACAATGCAATTCCAGCAGGAACTGGCATTATCCAAACCTGGCATCATGGGACAATGTTGGCTACTAGCATGGCGCACATTCGAGGCCAAGCCTCAGAAAAATTATTCTTCTCAAACGGAATCAATCCAAGAGAGAATGCTTGTGTCGATAACTTTGCGAGTGGAGAGCACATTTGAAGTAGAGAGCAAATGTAACCTGGGGCAAGTATCCCAAACCTGGACAAAGAAATCACAAACTGTAAGGATATGACACACTTCCACCATGAACAACATCATCTTCTAAGGTAAGCTTAAGACTTGCTATTCCTTCTTATGTTTTACTCCCTCCACCTTTTCCTAGCAGATTTGCAAATCAAAGAAGGAGGAAACAAGAACATGAAATCCTGGAGACTTTTCGTAAGATTGAGGTAAATATACCACTTCTGGATGCTATCGAGCAAGTATCTCGTTGTACAAAATGTCTCAAGGAGTTATGCACCAGTAAGAGAAAGTTAAAAGGGAATGAGAAAGTAAGTGTGGGGGAAAATGTTTCAGCTATTCTACAAAGAAAAATTCCTCTGAAATGCAAAGATCCAGGTATGTTTACCATTCCATGCACCATTGGTAGAACCAAGTTTGAAAGGGCTATGTTAGATTTAGGAGCATCTATTAATGTCATGCCATATTCTATTAATGCTTCTTTAAATCTTGGACCTCTTGCGGAAACTGGTATTACCATTCAACTTGTTGATCATTCTAATGCATATCCCAAGGGAGTTGTGGAAGATGTGCTTGTGCAGGTGAATCAATTGGTTTTCCCAGCAGACTTCTATGTTCTTGAAATGGAGGATGAGACATCTTCTAATCCAACACCGATTCTTTTAGGGAGACCATTCTTGAAAATTGCTCGAACTAAGATTAATGTTCATGATGGCACTCTCACCATGGAATTTGATGGCGAGGTGATCCGTTTCAATATTTTTGAGGCAATGAGGTACCCTAGTGACTTGCATTCTGTTTTTGCAGTTGACATTATTGATTCTTTGCCACAACAATGTTTTGAGTTAACTCGCAAGGATGGATTGGAAATTGCTATTAGTGAGCACATAGGGACAGAAAATTCCAAAGAACCAAGAAGGTTGATACAAGTGTCCAAAGAAATGGAGGAAGCTATGGCATGCTTAGATGAGACTATAGATATAATTACAAACAGGTATGATGTTTTGTACATTGAATTTCTTTTATCTAATGAGAAACTTCTACCTTCTGTGATGAAAGCCATTACCTTGGAGCTTAAGCTACTTCCAGATTATTTGAGGCATGTGTTTTTGGGTGACAAAGATCTTTTACTAGTTACAATAGAAATGGGCCTTGCACCACTACAAGAAGAGAAACAGCGTCCCGAGTACTTAGAGTTTCACAAAATAAGCTATTAAGTGGACGATTGACTAACATCCAAGGCCCGCCTATCTTAGCCCATTTCTTGTTGGCAGAAGATCCAGTCCCACTAAAGAAGCCACGAGATTGATCCTCCATGATAGAATAAACGTCGGGCTGATACTTTAACCAAGTCGCTTTTGGATGCAACCCAATGTTTTTGAAAAATTTAAAAAGAAGAAATAAAAATTGAGTAATAATGATTGATTTTTTGTGTCTCGCGGAGATTCCTTTCATAGGCCCTCAAATTGATCAGGTTTTTACTCTCTCTTTGCATCTGTCTTATTTTTTTTAAATTTTTTTACTTGTTTTTTACTTTTGTTTTGCTATCGTGTTGTTATCTTCTTTATGTTCTTTAGTTTCGTTTCTGCTCTTTTTCTTTTCCTTTGTTTTGTTAATTTGATTATTCCTACTTCGAACTCATTTGTGCAACAGCTTGAGGAAACATTCAAACGGGAGTGGAAGCCATTGTTCGAAGGTTTGAAACGTGCATATCTGGGAGAAGAACAAACTCAATCGCATTATCGGTAATATCTCTCCTTTTCTTCTCTTCAATGGATGGCAATATCTTTCTATCGAACCTTCGTAAATATTTCCCTTCACTTCCTCAAAATGCTGTGTCCAAAATTTATAAAGTACGGATGACTAGACTTTGGCATTGATGCTTTTAAATGTGCCTGCGGATATTCGATGGCTTATCGAAGCCAAGGTGAGATTGTCCGGTGAGCCCTGAAAACCCCAAAAAAATTAATCTCGCAAAATAACATCCTGGTCTAGGAAAGAGCTACTACGCCAGGGCGAAGAGCGAAGGTTACAAGTATGTTATAATGTGCTAGATGGAATTGTAACCAAACGTGTCGTTCATTAGGTTTTGCGTCCAGGAATAGAGAAGATAAACTTTCATTTATTAAGAATGGTTTGAGTAATGAGTCTCTGGATAATGTTTTGTTAACTCTCGAGTCACATTCTTGTGGACTTGTTCAGCGTGAATTGCTTAATCTATGGACACAATTTCGTGATGATTTGCAATGTTATAGTATAGGGAATCTGACTAAAAACGACCCTGTTTGCCAGTTTATAAGAAAACTGGATGGGAGCAAATCCCCGACTCATAGAAGGCGTTTCAGCCGTTACTGGACGTAAAACCAGAGGAAGATGTGAGCCACAATCACAACTACTTGTATATTTGAATGTGTGTTGTTGTTATCGAATTTTATTTTCTTCTTGTTTTGTTTGATCTGATTATCAATGTTGTCTTTGTGTTTTTGTTGTTTATTAATTTTGTTTGTTTCAAATTTTAAGTTTTCTTTTTGACAAACCATATGACTACCCCATGTCATAAGCACACGTGGAGACAAGTGTGGAGGTTTCGTCAACCTCCGCCGAAAGTAATCTCTACTTTTCATGCTTCACGTAGGAGACAAGTGTATAGGTTTTGTCAAACCCCGCCGAAAGCATATCTCATTTTTTCAAATCTTGGGGCAATAAATCTGCATCGAGCAACCCCACCGAAAGTATGTCCCCATGTGTCAAAATTTGAGAGTTTTATGTGTGTATATATACATTCTACATATTTTCGTATGTCATTCCATAACCTGTCTTGCAATTGAAAAGCATAATACCTAACGTGCATCATTGTCTTACACAAGTTTAGAGCACTTTTAGAAATGGAGAAAGCACCAATTCGGCGATTCCAAAATATATGCGTATTTTGTGGATCGCAATTTGGTAAAGATGGAGAGTTTACAACAGCAGCTCTTGATCTTGGTAGGACATTAGCTGCAAGGGGTATTCTTTTGATTTATGGAGGGGGTAGTCTTGGGTTAATGGGGTGTGTGTCGACAGCTGCATCCTTAGGAGGAAGCAAAGTTCTCGGCATTATCCCTAAACCATTAGCTGTACTAGATATCGTAGGCAACACCATGGGGGAAGAGTTACAGGTTTCTAGTATGCATGAGCGTATTGCACATATGGTCATTAAATCTGATGCATTTATAGCTTTGCCTGGCGGTTATGGTACATTAGAGGAGATATTTCAAATCACCTCTTGGGCACAGCTAAACATCCATCGGAAACCCATTGGTTTGTTAAATGTTAATAATTTTTTTGATGGTTTGTTGTCCTTTCTTGATCAAGCTGTAAAAAAAAATTTCATCTCACCGTCAGCAAGGCAAATGCTGGTTACAGCTTCAACTGCAGGAGAGTTAATTGACAAACTACAAGAATTCGTCTATTCACCTGATCCAACAATGGCGCGGATAAATTGGGTTGGAGAAGGCAACAAAAGGCGTCAACTGGATTTAACCCTCCATCTGTAATCTCTATTTGCTGGTTTGCTTCGTTTTTGTTTGGTTTCTTTTTAGTGTGTTTATTTGAGATTTTTCATGTCGTTTCTTTTGAGCTTTTTCAGGTTATTTCTTTCGTCCCAGGTAATATTTTCTAATCTCGGTTTTTAGAGTGGTGGCTTAAAAAGTTCAAGTTCTCTTGAAACGCATTCTGGATCTCTTCAATCCATAATGGCTGAATAAGGAGGCTTTCTAAACTTTTTAGTTTGACTTGACTTGTTGGACTTTGTTATTTTATGAGTAAGTTTAGTTTTGTGTAATTTAGAGTTGTTATGTGTTTTTGTTTTTACCAGTTTCGATTCAAAAAAAAAACATTGTGGAAAAACCTGAGAATGGCAGAATATGGGGTTTCTTTAACCTTTGAAACGCATTCTCTCTAAATAAATCTGTAGTTTGTTTATTTCATGTTGTTTGAAGTGTCTTGTTTCTTGTTTTGTTCTTTCATAATAAAGGTATATAGGCTGGAAACCTTAAGTCTGCGGGCTACTGGTCCTAAGGATTGTTGAAATATACAATCTTGACTCAGGTGTAACAACGCCACGTACCTCTTTTCTTGCATTTTGTGGGTCGATGATAAGATAATGATTGAATTAAGAATAACTCTTGGAAAATGATAAATGATGCATGGATCTGTGTGCTTGAAATGTTTATTGGTTTTCGCTTTGCTTTTGATTCCTTGCGCAACATTGAGCACCTGAGCTATTATCACTGAGTTATTTGTTCACTTAGAGAAAGTTTATGTAATTTAAATGTTTCTTCAGATTTCAATGAATTCTAGAACTTGTTTGATGGTCACTCGAGGCGAAATCCTAGACTGTGCAACATTGGGAAATGATTTAGGCCATCTTTGGACCGTTTGAGCCTTAATAGCCAACCTTGACTGAAATTGATCCCTAGTTACCCCTTTGAGCCTCTGTAAGCCTTTAAGATTTCTTTGTTAACTCACTAAAAGATTTCCTAACCTCAAATGAATTTGTTCCAAACAGTTTATCCCTTACCTATGAGCATGTAGATCATTCACAATTAAATTTGAGCTATGTTCTGGTTTTGGGAAGTTAGAGGAGGTTGGGATGTGTCATGAGCAATGCAAGTGAGTCCTATTATGTTTGTAAAAAAAAAAAAAAAGAAAAAAAAAATCTGTACTTATCGTCCACGTACTTACACATTGAGGACAATGTGTTGTTTAAGTGTGGGGGAGGGGAAGTGTAATAAAAAAAAAGAAAAAAAGAAAAAAAAAGAGAACAAAAGAAGAAGAATAAGAGATCTATACCCTTAAGTGTTCTTAAAAAGAATGAAACAACAAAGTGTGGGGGTGTAGTTTTCTTTTGTTTTCTGCCAAAAAAAAAAAAAAAAGATTGAGTGTTCTAAATAAGTTTGGGGGAGTAACCTGGTGAATTAAAATAAAGTTGTGTTATAGGGTTGAGCTCTACATAGTCTTGAATGATTTATGTGTTTGTGGGTGATTTGAGCCAAATTATTATCCTTTATCATACCTTCACCCAAGCCAAACGTTACAAGCTTAATAAAGCCCTACTTGATATTTATATATCATTTTCATATCAATTCGTCCATGTTTCTTTGCTATATTCCTTGGTATTTTTATGTTTTTGTGTGGTTTTGATGTTTGTAGGAGTTTTGGAGCAACTTGCACAAAAATGGAGTAAAACCCTTCATTTTCACCTCTGCTAGTCAACCATCTTCTCGGATTTAATTGTATTGATATACAATGAACCCGATGACATATCATATACCGTTGAAAAGCTCTCGAAGTCTACTTTTTGGAGAAATTTACGGTTTATGAATCCATTCAGTGTACCGAAAGTTGTAATCAAAACAGTGTGAGAAGTGTAGAAATGTAATTCCACACATCACTGTAGCATGTATAATACGGGACACTGTAGCACGTTACTGTAGCAGAGTATTTAAACACATTTTAGGGTTTTATTTTCATAACTTGAAGAGGGGAGAACGTGGAGGAGGCTGCATCTTTGGATTTCTCTCATCTCTTGGAGTTCTTGAAGGAGATTGAAGGCTTGGAAAGAGGAAGAACTACAAATCCTAAGAGATTTCATCAAATTTGCTAAGTTTTTCCCTTTCCCTTTCATTTTCTGGAATGTCTCCATATTGTATTGTATTTGTATTGTTCTGAATATGTGTAACTAAATCTGAATTGGTTGAGGGTGATTTCAAAGCCCTTGATATGGTTTTTGTGAGTTGATTGTGCAAGAATTGTTATCCAATTCTCTAATTGAAGTTGCTTGTATTTTCCCATGTTTAATGCTTATGATTGCTTGCTGATTGTATTTGGGTGGCCAACTGAATATAATCTGGATATTGTCTATTGCTAGACTAGAAATCTTGATCCGTAATTGTCTTGAATTTCTAATCATTAGTAGCAAAATTGTGATCAGAGATTGCAATTGGAGAATATAACCTAAGTTAAATAATCCGAGCTTGTGTGTTTATTGCTTAGATCAACCTGTCTTTCTTTTCATAATGCATCCATTGAATTAAATTTAGAGAGCTTGTTCTAGGTTGTTTGAATGGATAGAGATTAAATAAAGAGCCTGTTTTATTTAACAACAAAGTAAGGAAAGATTGGGATAACAGAGCTTATTGTTATCTACGGTTGATAATTTCAATGGTGTAATTGGATGATAATTCTACAATTAATTCGCAAATCCATATCTTGTGGTGGAGAATGATCCCTTGACCAGATTTCTATCATTGATTAATTCCCATTTCAATTAAGTTTGCATTGTGTTATTCATTAATTACCGTCGTATTCAGTTTTTCATCTAGTTAATCAAACAACAAAACCCCCCATTTAGTTAATTGTTGCTGGAAATAACAAATTCAATTAGAATCAATCCTCGTGGGAACGATATCTTACTTATCACTTTATTACTTGTGCGACTAGTATACTTGCTAGTTTCGAACGCATCAGAAGTTCTCAAAAGCAAAGGAAATTTAGAGAGAGAATAAGTTCAGAAAAGTGTGCATACCTTGAGCAATAATCCGGAGGGTTTATATAGGAGTCGGGATGGGCCATTGTGGGACCCAGATAATGGGCTTACTGTATTAGAAATAATTGAGCCAGGATGGGCCATTGTGGGACCCAGACAATGAGCCCAGACAATAGGCTACAGTAATGGGCTTACTGTATTAGAAATAATTGAGGCCCAATATCGTTATGGCCATGACAGTAGTCCCCCCAGGCTCAAGTTGACCAATGGGTCGGCGTAGGGACTATTTACTTGTTCTGGGCTGTAAATTAAATGTGTTGAGGGGCCGACCCAAAGATGTAATTCATTAAACCCTAAATTGGTGCTCTATATAAAACACAAGTGTTGGGGAGTAGGGTTTACTCAAAAATAGGAGAGAGCACCCGGGAGGCAAGCAGTGCAAGTAACCCCAGCAAACAGAACTTTTCAACCTGAGCCAGAATTTTCCAACCGCCCCAAGTAAGTACTTTTTTCTTGCGTACATACTTTAGAATGCATGGATTAGGTTTAATTTTTGTGCCTATTATTGTATTGTCTATATATATATATATATATATATTTTCAATGCAAAAATACTGTACGGACTATGTCCTATGTGTGTGTATGTGATCGTGTGAGGGTATGCAAGTGGTTGCATGCTTTCTTCCTTATGGGTTTGGGTGTGAAGGAGGAAGAAACAAGTAGTCGGGTGTGAAGGAGGGGAAGTGAAAACGTGTATAGAGGTGTTAGCTCACACGGGCGAACGGCATGCACAGCAGGCTCGCGAGGGCGAGCTGCTAAACATGTAGGGGCGAACTGCGGCCTGGGGAGGACGTTGGGCGCCTAGCAAGCTCGCGTGGGCGAGCTGTGCGCTGCTGCCCGCGAGGGCGAGCCGCACGCAGCATGCCCGCGAGAGCTGGGCGCGCACAAGCGCTCAGCAAGCTCGCGTAGGCGAGCTGTGCGCTGCTGCCCGCGAGGGCGAGCTGCACGCAGCATGCCCGCGCAAGCTGGGCGTGCAGGAGCGGTCCGTGGGGTCGCCTGGATGAGTTGGGCGCTGTATGCTCCCATGCATGCAGCAATAATGCCTGGCCTGCAGCCACCTTCCCGAGCCACCCTGCCCACAGCGCCCCTGCCTACTGGCATGGACGAGTTGCTGGAGACGCAGGCGAACTGCGTGCTCGGCGCCAGGAAGAAGCAGGCGGACTGAGTGTTGGGCGAGAGGGAGAGGAAGGTGGACCGAGTGTTGGGCGAGAGGGAGAAGCAGGCGACCGGCGAGGAGGAGAGGCAGGCGACCGGCAAGGAGGAGAGGCAGGCTACCGGCGAGGGGGAGAGGCAGGCTACCGGCGAGGGGGAGAGGCAGGCGAGCGGCGAGAGCTGGGCGAGAGGGAGAGGCAGGCGGCGATGTGGCCGAAGGCCAATGGAAAATCACGTAACCCTTGCATGCGGGCTACGTGAGGCATTATGAATCTGCAGGGGCCTCTCTACAAAATTTTAAAGCTTCATATATATTAGTTGCAGGGGTGTTGCTAAAAAATTTCGAAACTTTTATTTTAGAATCGCGGGGGTGTTTCTGCAAGATTTTAAACCTTAATTTTAATTCGTGGGGGTGATCCTGCGAATTTTCAAACCTTGATTTTAATTCGTGGGGGTGCTTCCGCGAAATTTCAAACTTTTATTTTTTCTTTGCGGGGGTGTTTCCGCGAAATTTCAAACTTTTATTTTTTCTCTGCAGGGGTGTTTCCGCGAATTTTCAAACTTTAATATTTTTTCCTCCGTAGGGGTGTTTCCGCGAATTTTCAAACTTTAATAATTTTTTCCTCCGCAGGGGTGTTTTCGCAAATTTTCAAACTTTAACAATTTTTTCCTCCGCGGGGGTGTTTCCGCGAATTTTCAAACTTTAATAATTTTTCCTCCGCGGGGGCGTTTCCGCGGATTTTCGAACTTAAATAATTTTTCCTTCGCGGGCGTGTTTCCGCGGACTTTCAAACTTAAATAATTTTTCCTCCGCCGGCGTGTTTCCGCGGACTTTCAATACAATCCCTCAGCTTTTTTTTTTTTCACCTCTTCCTTCCCTCAGTAGACTTGGTTTGATGACTAATGACCCCTCTTTGACTGTGCAGATGGCTAGAGTTAAAACCACTGTGAAAGTGCTATGGGGGGAACCGAGTCATCAAACCCAGTCTTCCAGGGACAAGGATCCGGCGACCAACCATAAAGAAGTTAATGAGTTTTATCAAAACTTCTTCTGTCCGGATCGGGAGCTGGGACAGAATTCTGTCAACCATAAGGTGGTAGACGCTGAAGGGGATAGCGACTGGTCGTCCTCTGCTACCTCAGATAGTGAACCGGAGGTTGAAAAGTGGTGGGAGGCCGACCATATTGATAATCAACTCCCGGACGATCGATTAAAGATATATAGAGCCCATTTCCTTATCCCGGCTTCAGTCATCCTGTTCCTTCCAAGGAAAGGCGACCGGTGGAGTAGGCCACCACGAGGTGTCATTGGTTTAAGCCTAGAGCTATTAAAAGCTGGTCTCCGGGTGCCTTTTGATAACTATGTTCGTCGTATGCTTGATGCCATGGGCATTGCCCCTACCCAACTGTCGGCCAATGGGTGGAGGCTTCTGATAGTTTTCCAAAGTTTATTCAGAAGCGCAGGCCTTGGTGACCCTACCACCAACCATGTTAAGCACATTTTTGCCATTCACCCACCGAATGGAGAGAAAACGGGTTACTACTATATATCCCAGCGAGGGAAGATGGATGACCCCAACCGCCTTTTTGGCATTCCCTCCCATGTGAAAGAATGGAAGTATAAACAATTCTGGTGTGGTGGCGGTTGGAAGTATCAAGAAGGTGCTCGTCCAAAGGGGGGGAAGTTGAGGATCAGGAGGCGTTTTGGTTTTTGTGGTACCATATTATAATGACTCCCTATCCGTCTTTGTTTTGACAACTCTTGATCAACTGACATTCTTTTCTGTTTTCATTGCAGCTTCTTGGACCAAACGTCCGCTGTTATCTCAAAAAGAGAGAGACGACTTGCAAGTGGTACTCAAGCTACCCGTGGACTCGAAGAACGTGCATAGCCTCACTGATCGGGAGCAGTTGGTCCGTCTTGGCTTATCACCTCCCATTCCTCCGGAAGGTAAGCTTGATCATTACTTTCCGATCTTACTTCATCAAACATGTGCTTGTTGTCTTACCAGTTTTATCTTCGCGCAGGACTATTTCCTTTACATCCTACCAAGAAGCAGTTCGCTCAACTTGTAGCCAAGATGCCGCTTAAGCCCTTCACTCATGACAGACCTAGTTCTTCCCAGAAGAAACGGAGCGGAAGTCCCCCAACTCTTGGACCTTCGAAGAGGAAAGCCAATGGTCACAAGGAGACTCCTGTACGGAAGCCGGTTCCTGATAGGTCAACCTCCATTCAGCCTGCGAATGAAGTGGCAGCCTCGAAGCCTACTGGGAGCAAGTTACCCTCAGCCTCTCAACTACCCAAACGTTTTACCTTTGACAGTACGGGCTTTCAGAATGGCTCAGCATGTGGAGACTACCTTAATGAATTGTCTCAAAGTGCTGCACGTCTCATGCCTACCAATGTTTTTCCAGAGAATGTAAAACTCGCATACTTCGATGCGATCGCTGTCGGGATGGGCATCATACTCCAGGTTAGGTTTTACTGAGACCCTTTCTCCACCTTTTTTTTTTTTTTATACTTTTGAAAGTCATGCCTTAACTCCTTCCCTCTCTTTGCCTTTCTTTCTGTAGGCGACAGGACCTTTAGCTCAAGGAGAGTCTACCAACACCAACCTCCTCAAGGAGGTTAACCATCTCACTTCTGAGGTTGACGACTGGAAGGCGAAACATCTAGTCTGCCTCGACAACTTAACCGAAACGGAAAGAAAAATGGCAGAGATGAAAGGAACAGATGGGCAGAATGAAGGCAGACTTGTCCGAAGCCAAGAAGGAGGCAGCTATCCAACATAAGAGGGCCAATGATTTTGGCCGAGAGCTTCGAGAGAGAGCTGCTGCTGAGCAAAGTAGGATTGACAAAGCAGTCGCTCGCTTCCGTAGGGGTCGTATCTACCAGCAAGCTATGGAACGCTCCTATATTGAGGGAGTCAATGGGGTGCGTAGATGGTTCCATGACTGCTACCCAGGGATTGATCAGTCTCCCATAGCTGAAGAGTTAAACTTGGTGGCAGAGTCAACAAACTCTGATCCCGAGCAATTCCACCGCCTCATCCTTAAAGATGAGGATTACGAGTCGACATTGGACACAGCAGCCTGGGAGGCCAAGCAAGGCGACTCTACCTCATCGTCTTCAGACGAAGAAGGAGGTGATGAGGCCACTTCTTAGAGATAGTTGGAATTGTTCCAACTAGGTAGATGCTCATTCATAGGGAATAATCATATCAAGGCTGCTCTCTAGGCCTTGACTTTACCTTTTACTGTCTTTACTTTCAATTCAATGTACTAGGTGAGGATGTGTGGCACCCCTCAACCAATTTTGATATAATAAGAACACTAAATTTTTTTTTTCTTTCTGGTGTTGCACTCTTTTGCTCTTTTCATCTTATTGCAATTTGATCATACATGTGCTTTAAGGATGTATAATCATAAAAATTCTAAATAAACTGAACACTTTATTGATAATCTCTTTATTGGTCTCCCTATGGGAGTTGTTACACATGCATAAGCTCCTGGGCGGAGTTACTGCACATATAGAGAGATTGCGGGTAGTACTTCTTCAAGTGCTCAATATTCCATGGATGACGGAGCGACCTCCCATCCATGGTGACCAGTCTGTAGGTGCCTGGTCGGATGACTGCTTTGACTTGGTATGGACCTTCCCAGTTGGGCCCCAATGCTCGATCGGCGGGATCTCGGATACTTCGTAGTACTTGCCCACTTAGCTTATGCCCACGGAAGGTTCTCCTCGAATTATCATCAGCTTATGTGCCTTCTCTTTAAATGCCATGTTGTAGCACTCTCGAGAAGTTCGTTGTTCACCTCTAACTTCCCCTATCCCGGCGGGTGTTGGAAATTTCAGGACATGATGATAGACACCCATAACGGCCTTAAAGTCGTAAAGTGACGGCCGACCAAGGATGGCGTTATAAACTCCTGGATGATCTACCACGAGAAAATTCACCATCCTGGTTGTCTGTAGGGATCCTTCTCCCAAGGTTACAGGTAACGAGATTACTCCTTCGGGAATAACCTTCCCTCCAGCGAATCCCATCAGAGAAGTTTGGATGCCTCTCATGTCTCTACGGTTGAGACCCAATCGGTCAAATGCATCCAATGACATAATGTCAGCTGAGCTCCCGTTGTCTATCAAGACTCTCCGTAGCCTTTTATTGGCCACTATTACCATGAGGACCAAGGCATCACAATGAGGATGATGGATACCTTGCGCATCTTGAGGTGAAAAAGAGATAACACCGTGATTCCCAACATTAGTGGAGGAGGCTGTCAAGTTGACTTCGTAGCGAGGGAGGTCATATCTCGCTTGCCTGGCTAGGTGCCTTCGAGCTTGGGAGCTCGAACCAGCCACCACTCCCCCAAAAATTGTGGCTACTTCTTCTAATGGTTCCTTCCCTTTGTCATTCTTGTTGGATGGTTCAGGGGGCTGATAAATGTATTCCTGTAGCTGGCCATCCTTGATAAGACCCTCGATTTGTCTCCTTAATTCGAAGCAGTCTGCAGTATTATGACCATGGGCCTGGTGAAAATGACAATACTTTCTCTTGTCTCTTGTTTTTGGATTCGACCGTAAGGGGGCAGGTTCTTTCAGCAGACCTTTATCTTTGATTTCCTTCAGGATATCCTGCTGTGGCATAGTAAGCAACGTGAATGTACGGTGCTCCTCCTGAGGTTGGTCATGATGCTCTTGGCGGGGTCGGGTGGATGACCCTTGCAACAAGAGACGATCATTTCCGAATGTATCTCGCGTAGAGCGTCGATCCGGAATCGACCTTCGATTTCTATCATGAGATTCTCTTCTATGATTATCATATGGTCATCTATCTACACGTGAGGAATTAGGTACCACCGGAGTCTACCCAGGGTAATTTGCTTGAAAAATTTCCTCTGCATCAGCATGGCTAGAGACCCTTGCTAATGCTTCTTGATACGTACGTGGGAGGTTAACGGAGAATTCCTATACTAGAGGGAGCTCCCCTTTGATCCCTTGAACCAAGCCTTGCATAGCGTAACCATCATGAAATGATCCACTCGGGCAACCTACCGCTACTATCTGTCTAAAAATGCACGGAGGGATTCATTACCACCCTGCTTGATTGAAAGAAGGCTCTGCGCTGGTCGACTTCTCGTTTTCATGTTGCTAAAATGTGTGAGGAAATTATGGGCAAGATCCTCAAAGCTGGAAATGGATGCAGCTGGTAGCCTTCTATACCATTGCTTAGCCGATCCTCCAAGGGTAAGAGAAAAGGTTCTGCACATGATTCCCCCTGAGACCCCTTGTATCTCCATATGAGAAATAAAAGAGTCTAAATGCTCTCGAGGGTCCGTTGTCCCTTGGTAAAGTTCAAGTTGCGGCATCCGGAATCCGTATGGGTATCTTTCCCTTAGAATATCTTCAGCAAAGGGTGATTCCCATTGTGGACGACCATCTTCTTCTCCTCCTGAACGCTTAATCAACCTTTCCAGTTTATGGATTTTTTCATCCATTTCTCGCTTAAACTCCGCATAATGATTGTCTGATGTCCCCTCCTCCGAGACATCCACTGGGGCAACATCTGGGCGATGATTCTTAACTCTAGGTGGTGAGCTGGGGCGATTTCTTTTGTACTGATAATTACGCCCTAGAGCGTAAGGACCATGATAGGAATAGGCGGGCCGATCAACATTACTTCCCCCCGGTATCTGCTCAACGCTTGTATGGCGCTTCTTGTTCAGAGAGTGTCGAAGGTCTACTGCTGCAAACTGCTGTTCGGATATGATATGTGAGGGAGAGGGAATCTGTGGACGCCCATCCCCTCCTTGGACAATAGGATGGGGAAGATTTGGTTGAATGACCTGATGGCGAGGTAATCCAGTAGTCTGGGCGACTAAATCAGGACGTCCGCCAACATCCGTCTGGACATTTGGTACTACCATGGCACTCATTGGGTTATTCCCAATAGTGTTGGGAGCCCGCTGAGCGCTTTGTCCAAATGCTTGGTTGAACACAGTCACCATACGATTCATCTGTTCACTGAAATTTCGTATGGTGTGTTCCATGGTAGTTAATCGATTCGTCTTGCCCTTCTTCGGTCTTCTAAGTGGGAGTCGGGGTTGCCTGAGGTTAGGCCCTACCCCAGAGGATATCACTAATGCTCTCCCTGTATCAACTACCCTTCGGCGTCGGGAGGTGCTTCGACCTCGATTTCTTCGTCAACCTCTAGGGAGGTTGAGTGTTGGGATTCGTGACTCATGATGTGTTTGAGTACGTTTGGATGGGAGCAACAACTAAAGAGGCTTGAATTGTCGTCCCCACAGACGGCGCCAACTGTTGATGCACGATTTTCGGACGGCCGGGGAGCGGGTCGGAGCTCGGGTCGTACGTCGGGTCCAGTCCTGCGAGCAAAGGAAAATAGTCAGGGGTGCCGGCGAGAACCCTCCGACGCTCAAGTCAGTTTCCAGCACTCCGAAATTTTCTGGGAGAATTTTCTAGAGAGAGAAGTTCTCAAAAGCAAAGGAAATTTAGAGAGAGAATAAGTTCAGAAAAGTGTGCATACCTAATAATCCGGAGGGTTTATATAGGAGTCGGGATGGGCTATTGTAGGACCCAGATAATGGGCCCAAATAATGGGCTACAGTAATGGGCTTACTGTATTAGAAATAATTGAGCCAGGGTGGGCCATTGTGGGACCCAGACAATGAGCCCAGACAATGGGCTACAGTAATGGGCTTACTGTATTAGAAATAATTGAGGCCTAATATCGTTATGGCCATAACAAGAGGAAAGCTCGTTTTATATCTGAGCTTAAAAGAAAGGTCTGAACACTTCAAACAGAAGCAATTTCTCTATCTACATAACTCATGCTTCTCGTTTTAACCCTTATCCAACTTGGTGCATTACAATTTAACTTGGGCGTACAAAAACCGGGCTTATTTTTCCATCAAACAAACTGGGAACAAATTTGCATAATATTATATTAAGAACAAACTATATGTAACATCTTGGCTCGTATGTAGCACTTTCAATTGTGTGATACTTTGTAGTTCCTATAAAACTTTAAGAAGTGGCCCCTATGCATACGCGTGGCCTAGTACCCCGACCCACCGTAGGATATTGTTTGTTTCGGACACATCTTCGTCATGGTTTTACTTTTGGGTTTTGCATCCCAAAAGGCCTTTAACAACTTACGGAGCTCATAGGGTATTTATGCTTTTTTCACATATCATTCCCAAGTGATGTGGGATGTTACACTATATTTGGTGATTCTTGTAATTCAAAGGACTATCATATGTTTGAATCATCCATGACTTATTCTGATCATTTTTGAAATTTTAATTTGGAAACCAAGATAATTATATCTTTGTAATTGAATAGTTCAAAAATAATACTTGTTGAAGATCAATTACTCTATATTAGTAGAAAAGAAAGTCCAAAATAGAATGTAATGGCTGCATGAAACTTTGACATGCAATTTGCAACTGTTAGTTGGGAAGGCTTTGCACATGATGCAATTATAGTTTTATATAGCCTTTGAAATCCTACACTATATTTTCCTAAGCCTAGAAATGGTAAAATTTTTAATATATCTTTGTATATTAATTATCTTCCATATGATTGTTATGTATTACAAATGCTATATAACATATTTTTTATTTAACAGGAAAATACCATTTGGTTGATTTAAGATATCCACAAATAGAAGGATATTAGGGACCATATAGACAAAGGTGAGAGATTTCCACAAATAGAAGGATATTGGTTGATTTTCATCGTGGCAGTCAATCAATAGGTCTTCAAGAATTGTTTAATTGCATACTTTTTTCTCTTAGAGGCATTATTGAATGTACTTTTGGAGTATGGAAGCAGAATAGAGGATTTTAAAAAATATGCCAAATTATTTGTTTTAAAAACAATCAAAGATAGTTATTGCAACCATAGTATTGCATAATTACATTAAAAGACATGCTCAACATGATTGTCATTTTGAAAGAAATGAAAATGGTTCAAATTTTATATGTGACGAAGAGGTAGAAAATAATGTTGAAGTTGAAGACATAAATTACGAACTAATATTTTTGAAACAAAACAAATGAAGACCTTAAGAAACAAGACTGCTTTAAGTTTAATGAATATAGGAAATGATGTATTTTGAATTTTTTTATACAATTATATTAGTATTATGTTATTTTTTATTAAACGTAATTATTTTTTAATTTCAAAACTTGATAGAAATTGAAAATAAATAAAAATTTTATTTATTTGGTAATTGGTTATATCAAATGTATTTATGTATTTATTTATTCACTTCAAGTATCTCAAGTTATAATTAATAGAAAATTATAAAAAATATATTAGTTGTTTTATTATTATATTATATATTCACTTTACATAATACTTATTTAGGTATTCAAAAAAATAAATTATGAAAAAACATATTTTTTTGGAATCTTAATTAAAAATTATAAAAAATAATTTAGTTGTTTTAATGTAGAATTATTAATGAGGAACCAGGTTCCTCAAATTAGAGAAATGAAAGAAAATAATAGAAGAAATTAAGAAAGAAATAGAGTGAAATTTGAGAGAAAAAAATAATATTTATTCAAAAGATAAAAAATCTATATTCAACAACCTAAAAAATATAATCATTAGAGACACTTATTTATAGCGCCAATAAATGAATATAATTGACCAAGAAATAGAATATAATCCCTAGTAAACTAAAAAACACTAAAAATAAATTCCTAAACAATTTGGTGAACTATTAATTAGAAAAATAATTCAAATTAGTATTTCTTCCAACTTAGGGAGTCGAAATCCATAATTTATTTAAATCCTTAAAATTAAATAGAAAGCCCTAGTATTATTTGTAACAAGTACTCCATCAATTATATATTCACTTGATATAATATTTATTTAGATATGTGAAAAAAATAAAATGTGAAAAAAAGATTTTTTTTGAACATTATGCAAAAATAATTTTTTATGGCTAAATTTTTAAATCAGTTAGAAATTTTGTCAACAATAACTTTCATGTCCATTTTTTTTATAATCTATAATTTTAAGATTATGAAGTCTAAAAGGCTTATTGTTTGTTGGTATGAACTATGAATTTAACTTACTCTTAGTTTTCAAATTTTTTCATGATGTTTGTTTTTTTAACTTAAAGGCTTCATCTAAAATTTTTTATCTTAATGGATAAAAGATAAAAATTTTAACGTTTTATCTGAATCAAATGTCTGATCATTTATTACTTTTCAAATTCTCTTAAATATCCTTATAAAATTTATTTATGACCAATTTATACAGGCCTAATATTTCAATTTTGAAACATTATTATTTATTTTTAATTTTATATTATAATTCTCTATATATTTGTAAAATTATTTGATGGTTATTTAACTTATTTATATGTTAATTTTTTTAAAGAATAACTTCTTTACCCAATTATATACATTTAAATAAATTAAATTTATAATAAATTTTAGTATATAAATATTTTTTACTATGTGAAATAAACTCACAAATGAAAATAATATATAAATAGAGATATATGTGTAAAACTATTAATTTTTAGATATTTTAATTCATATCTTAAAATAAGAAAATAATTATATCATTCATATTTTTATTTTGAGACCTATTTAGATTTCAATTTATACCTATTCAAATTTAAGATAAAAATACAATCACCCACTAAGTTTATTAGATATTCTTCTACAACTTTTCAACATTACAATAATTTTAAAAGCAAAATTTTCTTAATGCCTTGTAACTTCTCCTCATAGTTATTTTTTTTTTTTTTTTTTTTTTTTTTTACAGCACAACCTTAGCAATCCCAAATACACCATAGTGATGATTTTCAAACTCTTGTTGAGATCATGATATTCAATCAAAACTCGTGTGAATAGTTATTCTAATTGCAGATTCAATCATTTTTTCACCTAAAAAAAGTAAAATTTGTGAGAATAATTAAATTTAATCGTTTTATTTAATTTTCTTAAAAAATTTCTATTTGAATTTGCTCAAAAGTTTTTTATGTAAAAGGTATTTAGCACTCCGAACAAAATTTTATTATTATAGAGGTTTAACTCGATTAGATTAAATAATAAAAGCAATTATATTACTTAAGCTCATAGAATATCGAAACTAAATGAAATTATAATTGATAAGCTTAAAATCACATAGAACGGTGTTATTTATTTAGAAACAAAAGTCTATAATTAGAAATGATTATAGACGGGTTATTGGTAAAATAATACAGTTGGAAGTAAATTCTAATATTTTTATTGTAATTTAATCGAGTTCAACATAAAAAGGTCAAAAAAAATATTTTCATTTAGACAAGTTGCTAAAAACATTTTCTAACACACTTGGACAAGCTATCTAACAAGTCTAACAATCTTGTCACCTAATGTTGAATTTGATAAGATTTCAACAAAAAATTTAAAAGTCCATTTTATTTTTCAAAAAATGTTTTAATTTAGCTATTTCCTTTAATTCTTTAAAATTATACTAAAAAGAAATAAATATTATATATAAAATATATTATATGTATAATTAATTTATTTTATATTTTTAATATCGGTTAGCGGCAGGTCCAATTCAACAATCGATGACACGTCTCTGGTAGTAATGGAAGGGAACTGAATCTTACTCAGGGCCAGAAGAGCATCAAATTCCAAACATCACCGATTTCACCTTCAACATTTTCACTACCAAACCCTTCTTCTACATACCCTTTTAACCTCTCTTCAAATTTCTTCAATTTTCCATGGCTTTGTAGCTGTTGATTCTTCAATCCAGCTGTTGATTCTTCAATCCATGGAGGTTGGTAACGGCTCTTTGAGGCAGAGGTTCAACATTGAGCTGAGGCCTGGTGAGACTACGATTGTCTCGTGGAAGAGGCTGATCAAGGAGGCAAACAGAGCTGACCCATCTGCTTCTCTTCCTGATGTCGAGCAGTCGAGCTTGACTGCTACTGCTCAGCAGGCTCAGAAGGTTCAGGTCGCTCTGGTGAGACTTTTGATGAATACCGATTTGCGCAAAATTCTTGCTTGTTTGTAACTCGAACTGCGATTTTGGAGGAATTAAAAGTCTTGCATGTGATGATCGTTTTGTGAATTGAACTGGGTATTGCTTGTTTTCGGATTTGTGGCAGTTTTGTAATTTTGTTTACTGTAGTAGCATTGCATGTATCATGTCTGTGATGATCAAGTCTTCAATTTTATCACACATTTGTTGGCGCCGTGAAATTTGCAACATTTCCAAGTCGTTGTTTGTTTATCATGTATTTTACATATAATGATATGCTATTTAATGGATTGTTGTGGTTGTTAATTAGTGTTGTGAGTACTTTTTGTACTTATTGATCAATAAATGCATGGTAACAACAGGCGGAGATTTGACATTTGAATTGTTGCTGCAAAACTTTTCAATAAAGTGATCAAAGCATTTGAATTTTTTAAGATTCTTTGTGTTTCTAGCGTGTGGAAGCTGCTTGGACTACATCATTAGGGCAATGCCAATCTTGTTAACTTTTTTCCTCTTCTCCAGCAAAGGCTCCTTAATTGTCAACTAAACTTTCTCCTCTTTGTTAATATAAAGCAAAATAAATTTTTAACATGATCTTGCTCCGGCTACTTGCTATAGTTTATGACTAAAGGCTACACATAATGCTCTAACTTTAATCAGTTTCTTTGACATCTGGTCGGTGGGATTTGTTTCTTATTATCATATTTGCAGATTTTATAAATATTAGTGATTAAATTGTTCTGGCATTTCCATTATGACTTCTACGTGCTTCTGCAATTTTGGTTATTTGCATTGATTGACACTAGTGATTGTATGAGAAACGAAAAATTTTATATGTACTTTCTTAATAGTTTTAAGCACTGTTAGCATCCTAGTAAATCTGGATCCATAGCTTGCCTATTTTGACAGACTTTCCCATGGCTGTCTTGCTGAAATCATGACCGTTCTTGTTTGAAGATTTTCTGTTTTATTGTTGGCAAAGGTTTTAGGTTTATTGTATTAGTCCTTCTATATCTCATTCATATCTTAAGGTAATGGATTTTGGTCTCTAATATCTCTGTGTATTCATCTTTATTTAATGGATTAGTCGAAGGGGAAAGAAGTGTACATTGCCAGAGCTAAAGTCATTCTAGATTTTTGTTCTCAGAAACTTGTTCAACTTTAAAATGTGGTTCATGAGTAAAGGAAGAAACTACAAGTAAATTGGTGAAATAATTTTTTTCTTTGTTAAAAGTGTAAAAGCAAGAGTGAACTTGTGATCCATGATCTTGTACCTTGTTTGATGGTAGAGGAATTGTGTCTTATTTGTACCTTGTTTGTTGGTAGAGGAATTGCATCTTATTTGTACCTTGTTTCATGTTAAAGCAATTGTGCCTTGTTCTGTATTTGTTTTGGATCTAGTTGGATACTGGTTTATACCAGGTTCCATTTATGAGGTCCTGGAGTAAAAAGAAATGGTCATCTTGGATGATCTCTTTGTGCTTGATTTAGAGTTTTTGGAAAGAAAGAAGTAGATTTGGTTTTGGCAGAACTAAAGCATCACTGCATGAGTTAAAACGTGATTTTTGAGGACCATTTTGTCTTGGTTTGAAGGACTTGTTCTGTACAGGAGACACTCCATGTACTTCATTTTTTTTTACTCTTTCTTTGAACAAGTTTTCTTATTATGAAAAGAGAAAATCATTTCCCATTGTACACAGCATTAAATACTTAAATCTTTGCTTATTGATGGTGGGAGAACAGGCCTTATCTTCGAAATTTGGTTTTGTTGCACAAGCACAAGCTTGACCTTTTCGGCGTAAGATTAGATGGACTTGTCTTTTATTTATTTATTTTTCAGAAACCTCTATCATTTGTCTTTAGTTTTAAGCTTTTTTTTTTTTGAGGCATTCTCGTACTAGTAGTTTAGTTTTGTCAAAAGTACGGTGCACTTTGGAAGGTAGATTTCTGAGAGTTTTCACTATTGTCATTGACAATATTGTATCTATTCTTGTTTTTGGCTTCTATGCGTTTTCTGCTCATATGGAATTATCATGTCTTTAGTATAATTTTGAGGCGCTCCTGAGGTCTTTACCGTTTGAGGGCTTTAACTTTAATTTATCATGTGAATAAGACAAATGCTTAGTCAATGCTTTTTTATGGAACGAGTTTGGTTTACTTTTTAAGGTATCTTCTTAGAGAAGAACAAGGTAAAATAAATAGCTAAAGCTCGTCTCATAACTTGGATATGTAAATTTTTTATTAGAACTAGCATAAGCTCAAATTAGATTTGGACTTAGCTTATTCATTGCACTGGATTGTGTTATATCATGTCTTGTCTGATTGTGGCCAGTGGCTGTTGGTCTGTAGTACTTAAATTTTAATGTTCTTCTATATTTGGTTTGTTTGGTGATAAATTATATGCCAAGCATGGCTTAATAATCCGAAGTGGTTGCATTTAGCACTTTTTAGAGCTTTTTTTGATCTTTACCTATCAACTTCAACTCTTAAAATTAATTGTTTCTCAGCCTACTTTTAGAGTCAATGTAACCGACAGATCTTGTTTTCAAATCCCTCAGAATATTAATTTCATTATAATAAATTCTTTCTTATAAAAACTATAACAAGGTTTATTTGTGTTTGTGTTTATTCATGTGGCAAGCTTATTGCTTAAATTGGGTCTCCAAAGTGAATACCAAGGGTTGGGCTTAGTGGTAAGAAGTTGTTGGTCCCATCATTAAGGTGAAAGGTTCAATTTCCCTTGGGGCCACTTACTTAGGACATATATATATCTTGCGTGTTTCCTGACTGCCAAGTTTGTACTCTGTGAATGAAGTGCCTAGTTTAGAACTCAGTAAACAAGAGAAGGTTGAGGGATTTTTGGGTATAACAGGAAAAAAAGGCCTTGAAAGTGAAGTTGCCAGGAAAAAAGATGCTAAATCAACTCTTCGAAAAGTTTAAGCTGTTAGGATGATGTACAATTTAGTCCCTTAAGGTAATACATGGTATACTAAATGTGAAGTGGACATTAGGCGCTTTGCAATACTACCAATAGCTCTGACAGATGGAGTTACATATCTTCTCATTCTCCAGATTTTTCAGGAGGTGCCTGCAAGTAGGAGTATGATTTTGGCCCCCATAGGCAAAGGGAAATGTGAGAATTTAAACACTATTGTTTGATCTGTCAACTTAAACTGCTAAGGACTAATGGATTCTCAACAAAACTTTTATGTTTAAGGCAACATTTTTAATTACTTTCAAATGTTTTATTTTTTGTTTTCTCCCTTCCAATATTTAAATTTTTGCTAGAAGTTATTTTGTTACCAAGTTTAATGAATAGTATTATTGTAAAACAACATGGATTTAGCTATGTTTATATTTCTTCTATATTTATTGCACCTTTAATTTTAATAGTTGAAGGAAGTAAAAGATTATATTTTAGTTGGGTAATTATTGCTGAGACCAATTTTAATTCTACTGTTACATCCAAAACTCTTTCTATACCTAGTCTTTAGGTTGGATTGAAGTCACCTAGTTCTTTAAGTACAACACAATATGGGATTCTGAGTTCAAAATATTCAAGCCAATGAGTTCTAACCGACTTCACTTAAGAAGGAAAGTATTGGGTCTTAGTATGAGCTGCATGTTATGGTACTCCAAATTGAATTTGTGATCCGACTTAAATCTGTGTTGAAGGTCATTTTTGTTAGTTTTCCTTGTTGTGAATGGTTTAAATCATTCTAGGAGTACGTTCCTCTTTAATATTTCCAAGAACCAAACTTCTGAATAGCTTTTCAAGGAACTGAAGTATAGTGATTGGTGTAGTGTATTCACAGCTCCAAAAAACATAAAATTTAGCCAACCAACTTAAACTGTGTCTAAGGATTCAAGTAAGTTCCTTGCGAATGACTTCAAACTTTCAAGGTATTTTAAATAAGTTAGACCTCTACTTTGCTCATTGATTCTGATAAGGTTTATGAAAATATAAAACTGCAAAACCACTATAATGCTTTAAAATACCTTTTCTTTAATGCTGTGTACAATGGGAAATGATTTCGTGAAGTGTAAACAGAAGTGATTTTCAGTGAATGAAGAGACGGATGAAATTAGAAATGGGTCTAATACCTTTTCTTTTTACACCAAAATAAAAGCCCATTTTTCAATTAACAATTGGCCCCTCCAAATTCCTTGTACTGGCAAATGAGATTGTGAACTCAACTATGTCGCAAAATAATACATAAAAGAGCCTGGTGATTGATTGTATGTTGAAAGGTGTATACAAGCTTAATGTTTGTTGGACCACGGTTTTTGAAGATATGAACATTAGAATCGTATATAAATAAAGATATTTTAGATTCTTTAATTGGAAAGATCTATTGTATGTTTTGTTTGATTTCCAAATTCTAGTTGATTTTCATAGGTGTTGAAACTTAATAGGTGGGTTTCAGTACTGGTTCTTCAATATTATTCTTTTCATTCATCTTCTCTCTTTTTGATTTTGAAAACTTGATTGGAAAAAATTTAACTATTGAGTTTAATTGCAGCAATGGATATGTTTTAATATAAAAAATAAGTGCAGTAGGGGATGACCATAACCCCAATTTACGCAGAATCTTGAAAACAAATTTAATTCACCTTAAAACTGAATAAATTTAAAGGATAAAACTTTCATATGATAAAATAAATTAAGGAGATAATGAGTTAAAATGTGGGGGTTGAATAGAGCAACTCAAAAAAAAAAAAAAAAAGGAAAAGAATAGTTTTATTTAGCCCCATTATAATTTCTTATTCTTGTTAGATGCTTTTATCCTAGTTGTTGTCTAGGATTATCATATTAGGGGATTTGAATCATTTATGACCTGTCACATGTCTGTATCTGTTGTTTATGGTTGCTATGCATTTTGTCAAGATGTTACTGCTTGTTGTTTTATAATTATTTTCACTATTATTCACAACTGATTAATCTCTAACTAGCTGAAAAACACAATGTCATTCTGAGGTATTGTTTTTTTCTTATTTATTTTCCGACAAACATATATAGACTTGTCCTGTATTTAGAATCTGGAAGTTGTCATATCTGACACTCTATGTCCATGTTGAAACTCAAAATTTGTGTTTGGGCGAAAGTTCGCTGGAACAACCTTCGTTAAGAAATTAGGTTAAATAATTTTGCTTTCTAATTTGAGATTTTAATTTGATAGTAATTGTTTATAAGATATAGTCATAAAATCTATTGAAGGAGTCTGCTTTGCAATATGCAGAGTTGTTTGTAAATTGTGGAATTGAAAGTTTTAAAACCCTCAAGAGGTCTCATTAGAGAGCAATTCTCTTTGGCATAGAGTAATAACAGGCAAATATTAGCATGCACTCAAATTGGGTGGGGTAAAAATGGGGTTAATTAGGGAACCAATAGATGTCTAAGCTACATCAAAAAGAAAATCTTCCTTGGAAATGGTAAGCGTGCTTGGTTTTGGGTGGACGGTGGATAGGAGACTCATTTTTCAGGGAGAGATTAAGTAATAAAATCAAGATTTATTGGCCATCCTGTGGTGCTCTTTGCTCGAGGACTTGGTAGCTTTTCAGGGAAGACAACGACCAAAATTATGTGATAATATGCGGTTTCTCTCCTTTTTGAGGTAAATATGGAAAAAAAAAGACAAAAAGAAAAATGAAGCAATATAATATTTGAGGATCATAAACAAGATAACAGTGATAATTATGAGATAGAGCTCAACTCCTTGGGCCTTGATATCAAAAGAAATTCCAAGATTGCTACTTTTCATTATTCATCTTAATTGGAAGGGGTTTTGGAAGATTAATTGTATATCTTTTGTTCTAGTTATATTAGAGACAAGGTCTTTTTGTTGATTTTTATCAGAGTTTTGGATGCCATGCACTGTTTTTGTAGTGTTGTTTTGCTGCCCCTTAATTATTAGTTCTGTTTGTGGACATCTAGTACACCTTATATATAAACACCTTGTCAGTTTTTAGAATAAAATGGATGATCATTGTGTGGATGATACTTATGGTATCATAATTATTATTATTAACATGGTAAAATTTATAATAATTAGTCATTCTTATAATAATTGTCATCATCACTATTATTATTTATCTCTATCTTATTACATTTTCTTCTTAGTTGTCATATATTTACTTTCTGAGATGTATCGTGGGGAAGCTCTTCAGTAGAAGTAATATATTTACAAATCTCTTTTATGCGCATTTTGCCCCCCTTAATGAGTGTTTTATTTAGATGGCTTTTCATAGTCTTAATTTATTAAAAATCATGAATCTATTGTCTTCTTATTAGCTTTTTAGTTAGAAAATGTTATGATTGAAAAAGTTTCTTTTTAAATGTCTTTTTGGAGTTGTTAAATTTAATCTTTGCATTAATACTTTTGATTGCAGCACATATATTTATTCTGACAATCATGATGATTTTGTTGACTAAATTTTAGTATAATTTTTCTCTTTCTATGCAGGATGAGTATTTTCAAGATGAGAAATCAAACACTAAGTTCAATGATTTTACTATAAATAAGGAGAAATTGGAGCACTTGTAAGGGTTCCTTCCCCCTCCTCTTTGGGTGTGTCCATGATTTTTGGGTATATGCATAGGTTTTGTCTGTCATGTTTATATATATATACCCATACTTTCCTACATGATTAACTTTTGTTGGTTTTTTATTTTGTTCCAGTCTTTGTATGCTTTTATTTTCCTTTCCGGTTGGTATCAGTAAAATTGATATTTCTTGGTATGCTTTTATTTTTTGGTAGCATCTATTGCAAGCTGGACATTCATAAGGTCTCAATAGATAAATCTAAATATTCTGAGAAATTAACTGAAATTTTATGTTAGTGATAGGTTTAATGGGTTAAAGATTTTCGCTGATTATTTTGTATCTACTCGTTCTTTTAATGAAAGTCTCTTAGTTTTTTCTAAGGGGAAAAAGAAAAAAGAAAAGAAAATTTGCATGATGTTGACTTTGTCAAGAATTATGGGTTAATTTTCATTAATAAACTACTAATAAAATGTTTTACCAAGAAATCATAACGTAGAAGAAAAAGGAGTGGGAATTAGTATAAAAATAAACTGTAACATATGAACATTATTGCAAGAACAACATCTAGTCAGGTTTTACCAATACTCATCATGATGACGTATATGGGAGAGAAAGAGAGATAGAGAGCTAACTGGTTCGTTTGTCGTGTGTGTCATTTATAGATACCTTAATGTAAAAGTGAATGCTTGCAGCTTGGTATTTTATTCATTTTGGGATAAGCTAGAAGAGCTTTAGTCTTTACTTCTTTCTTATCATTCAAAAGTTAGATTTTATTTCTAATTTTTTAAATGAGTAATATTATTATTTTCAAACCTCAGCTCAAATTTCTCATATTGATTGTTGGTTCAATTGATGTGGTATTATTATATCAATATATTGTTTCATAATCCATATGATTGTTAGTTGACATATCATTAAGTTGAAACTTTTGAGATAAATTTAGGCAGAACAATAGTACCAAATACCAATTCATAATTTTGGAGGAAGTTTTTGACAAATTTCAAAACCAATAAGATCTATGAATAAAACCTCAAAAAAATCAATGAAGTTTTCTGTGTCGAAACATAGACAGACAACAAAATTTTGTCCCCTCAGGTGAGTTTAGATTGGTATTATGTCATAAAACAAAGAAAAAAAAAAAAAGAAAATTAACTTGTGCTTCAATATATGTTTGAAAGAAAATTAACTTTTGCTTCAATATATCTTTGAGTTGTAATAATTACAAGATCAAATACAATACAAGCATCTAGGAGTACTAATTTTTGGCACTGATATAACTCACTTCTAGAAGTATCTATGCCAATAAAGATTTATTGGTTTGTCAATACATTATGGACTGTGACCTCTGTTTTGCTAATCTACTTGTGCTTGCTAATAACTTGAGAACTGTCGTCATTACTTATGAGCTTCTATTCTACTAATTTACTCTTGCTTGCTAATAACTTGAGAGTAGTCACATTACTTAACGAATGCATGTAGTGATTTTATCAATTGTTCATTTATGCCGAATTATCTCTGTAATTTTTATCTCTAAAACACGTTTGACTCTTGTTTTATACTGAATTACCAGAAATGAAGCCAGCGATTCCACTGATTGCCAACTGAAAAAACGTAAAAAATATATGCCCAAAGCTATAGGAGAGAATGTTGATAGCCATTTACCAAAGAAGCATGCAAAATTGGGTCATGCGAGGTCAAAAGTTGCTCCAAAAAATACACCATTGGTGGGAAATTCTTCTGTTCATCTGCTGAGTTTAACTGCTAAGAGCGAACATTATCGAGATATAAAATTGCAAAATCCATTGGATTCTCAGAGAGGATTTCCGAAAAAGAAACTTGCTGATAATAGCTCCATATCTGAGAATTCTTTGTATTCAGGAATTTCAAATAAAGATGCTTCTGTACTTTTTGCAAGTACAAAAGATGCTGAAAAGCAGAGGATTGCAATTGCTCAGTGTAGGAATCTAGGGAACGGTGTTAAGGATGAAAGTGAATTCTCTGGTGCCACACATTTGAAAGATGAGGACAAAAATTCTTCTAAACAGCTAGAACCTCAATCAAATGGAATATCAACTGACACTAGTGGATTGGAATTCTCAACCAATGTCTGGCGGAGGGAGAAGAATGGAAGTAATGGACTACCTGACCTCAATATTCCCGCTTCTCCAATAGAATCAGTGGTAAATAGTGACATTTCCCTGCATATATGTTTATCTATAAGTGGAGATTTTCTGTCCTCAAAATTGGAAATCAGTAACACTAATTAACATGATATATATCATCATTTGTGAAACCATTGCACATGTCATTTAGTTTCGTGAAAGTATATCAAAGTTATATGGGGGTAATGTCATATTGGATCATACATTACAATTTCATTCTTTTTGGTCCGGCAAAATGATTTTGTCCAGGTATGAGGTTTAACCTAATTATAATGGACTTCTATGATTTGAAAAATATAAATAAACTTTTGTTGAAGTTTTGGAGATCACTGTAAACCTCATCTAAAAGTCATAAGAGACATGTTCTAAGGTTTCATAAATTTATTAGAAACCTCTCCTCTAGAGGAAGTCTTTGCTTATTTCTCAAACCAAAAGGGTCCGCTTGCAATTAAGCCTAACCTTAGAGGAGGTGAGTGATACTTACCCATTAGTTTGTTTGGAGGTTTAAAAGTAGCACTTGGATGAATTATGAAATTTTTGGTCATTTGTAAATAATGTGATCTCTGTCTCTCACATAGACACACATACACAGAGGCAATCATACAGTTATAAGCAATTGCATACATTAGGAAACTTTACTGTTGTTATTTGATGGTAGGTTTAATGTGTCTACAGTTTCCTTTTGTATTTGTTGATTCCAACAAATATTGTTTGTTTGAGATGATTTAAGTGGAATTTGTTTTCATTTCATATCCAATTTTCCCAGAAAACTGCCTCCAATTCAAAGGATGTTTCAAGTTTGAGGCCAAAAGGCACAACCCTTGAGAGGGCCATCAGGGAATTGGAGAAAGTAGTTGCAGCATGTGAGTCTGTCAGTTTCCTAGAAAATATAAACTCTTAATGAGAAATTTGGGGATGTTTAGTATAACTAGTTGTCATTTCGGTTTTATAATTTGGATTTATTTTTTACAGCAAGACCTCATAATTTGGAAGTTCAAGATGCAGATAATTCATCCATACCTATCAAAAGAAGATTGCCCCGTGAAGTGAAACAAAAGCTTGCTAAAGTTGCTAGATTGGCAGTAAGGATTGCATTTTTCTTACTACTGTAGTAATATCTGTTTATATATGCTATTTTAATCATATTGAGCTGGTTGAGTTTTTAGTTTCACTTGAGTTATTTTAATTATTTTTGCTTGTAATTTCAGCAGTCAAGTCAAGGGAAAATATCTGAGGAGTTAGTTAACCGACTTATGAGCATTCTCGGGCATCTAATGCAACTCAGAACACTAAAGGTATGTAGTTAATTTTTAAAGTCAAGGACTTGAAAGAAATTGCTCTCGAAAATTTTCAAAGCAAGTGATTCGAAATTGTTTTTGAAGAAAAACTTTTGTCTTTTTTTTTTGTTATTATATTTTCTCCAACAAGGTAGTATTAAAATCTATATCTATATCTTGTATACGATATTAAAAAATAGAGACTGACTCATTCCTCTGGCTAAATGTTTGATGAGGAATGACCTTAGTGAAACCATTAATCACCCATTCTTCTGGTAGCTAAAAGAATATGGATCCTGGTCTATAACCAAAACTATATATATCTATACACATAGACAAATTTAATTGACTGAAGCACATAAAGTTAGGACCTAATTTCATTGGATGTGATAGCTTGTAATATTATAGTATTGAGGTAAGAATAAATTGGTCAACTATTCATATTAGTATTTTCATATTTTTCTTAAATTAAATACAACAGATTTGGTCAACCAGTCATATACATATAAACAGAGAGAAATGTATGAATGTGAGAAATAAATAAACAAAGATATAACAGTGGACAGAAATGCAATGGTGACATAGATCTCTCCTTAAGGGTTCTTTAAAATTTCTATGAAAAAAGCCAATAATGTATGACAAAAATCGTAATAGAGAAATGAATTTCTGTCTTATTGAAAATTAGGTTACAGCCTTGGTTTATATACACAATTGTCTAGCTTAAAAATAGTAACAAATTCCTAAAAATATTAAACTTTCCAAAACCAAAAAATTATGTACCTAAATCTAATCCCTAAAAATCAGGTAAAATCTGAACCTAACACTAATTCCTAAAAATCAGGTAATTATACAAGATTTTCTACACAATCTTTCCAAATAAGGCTACTTAATTCGACACTCCCCCTCAAGTTGGTGAATGGATATCTTCCATCCCAAGCTTGCTAATAATTTCTTGAAACACAGTGCTTGTCAGTCCCTTTGTGAGTACGTCTGCCAACTGATCCTTCGTTGAAACGAATGGAGTGCATATCAAACCACTGTCTAGTTTCTCCTTGATAAAATGTCTATCAACTTCAATATGCTTTGTTCGATCATGTTGGACAGGGTTATGAGCAATACTGATGGCTGATTTATTATCACAGTACAGCCTCATGGGTCCTTCCCATTTTATTCTTAAGTCATCTAAGATTATCTTCACCCAGAGTAACTCACATATTCCTAACGCCATTGATCTAAACTCTGACTCTGCGCTCGACCTTGCTACCACGTTCTGCTTCTTACTTCTCTATGTTACAAGATTCCCACCTAGGAGAGTACAGTAACCAGACGTTGATCTCCTGTCAACTAAAGATCCTGCGTAGTCTGCATCAGTATAAGTTTCTAACGTCATGCTTGTGCCTGTTCGTCGCTTAAACAAAATTCCTCTTCCTGGGCTACCTTTCAAGTATTGTAATATCCTATTTATTGCTTTGAGGTGTGACTCTTTAGGATTGTGCATAAATTGGCTAACCGCGCTCACTGCAAATGTTATATCTAATCTTGTGTGTGCCAGATATATCAACCTCCCAACAAGCCGCTGATAGGATCCTCTATCTACCACGGGATCTTCTGGAGCATCACATAATCCATGATTGAATTCGATCGGTGTCTCAACCGGTTTACAACCCATCTTCCCTATTTCTTTCAACAAGTCGAGTACGTACTTTTGTTGGGAGATGAAAATTCCTTGCTTTGAATGCGCTACTTCAATGCCTAGGAAGTATTTTAATTTTCCTAGCTCTTTGATGTCAAACTCCTTCAAGAGACATTGCTTCAAATTGTTCATCTCTTCTACATCATTACCCGTTACGATGATATCATCTACATAAACTAACAATGCTGTGACTTTCCTGTAATCCGAGTGTCTCACGAACAAAGTATGGTCTCCTTGACTTTGCTTGTATCCCAACGATATCATCACCTTAGCAAACCTCCCAAACCAAGCTCGTGGTGATTGTTTGAGCCCATAAAGAGCTTTCTTCAGCTTGCACACGATTCCCTCTTTAGATTTAAAACCAGGGGAAACTTCCATGTAAATTTCCTCTTCTAGATCACCGTGGAGGAATGCATTCTTAACATCAAACTGTTGTAGATTCCACTCGAAATTAGCAGCTAATGACAAAAGTATCCGTATTGTGTTCATTTTCGCAACAGGAGTAAATGTCTCAAGATAATCAATGCCATAGGTTTGAGTGTATCCTTTGGCCACCAATCTCGCCTTGTATCTTTCTATTGAGCCGTCAGTCTTGTATTTTATAGTGAAGACCTACATCCGACCAGTTTCTTCCCTCTCGGCAATTCATCTAACTCCCATGTCTTGTTCCTCTCAAGAGCTTCCATCTCAGTCTTCATAGCGTTCTCCCATTTCTTTCTCCTAATGCCTCAGTTAGATTTCTCGGTGTGGGAATTGTATGGAGATTGGTTAGGAAGGCTCTATGGTTTTGCGATAGATTTTGATAGGACATGAAAAGATACAGTGGATGTTTCGTGCAAGTTCTTGTTCCTTTCCTAAGTGCAATTGGTAGGTCTTCAGTACTCGGTTTTTTATGTTTGTCTACTGGTTCAATTGGCTCAACACTTTGTGTGACGCTGTCGGCTGGTTTGAAAGTGGTTTCGGGAATTTGGGCAACAGCACGAATGGGAGATTGAGTGGTTTCGGGAATTTGGGCAACAGCACGAATGGGAGATTGTACCTGTACTGGTCGAGAGACTGGTACTTTCCTCTTGGAATAAACCTGCAGTGGCTGAATGCTATCTTGATTTCCCTCATCTGTCATCATTTCATCTGATTTGGTTGACTCGACTGACGGAGAAGTAGGAGAAGTGGACTCAAACAAACTAGGATCAAGAAGAAACATATCCTTTGCTTTATCTTCATTCAAGGTCTCCCCCTGAAGATAAGCGTGCTGAAAAAAGGATTCTTCTTCGACAAAAGTAACATCAGCTGAGACAAAAAATTTTTTAGTAGGTGGATGAAAACATTCATAACCCTTTTGTGTAGGAGAATATCCAATAAATATGCATCGAAGAGCATGTGGATCCAATTTGCTCCTATTGTGAGAATGAACATGAACAAATGCAACACATCCAAAGATTCGCGGAATAAGATTGTTTGAAGCAGAGAAGTTTGGGAAAAATTTTGTGAGAGTATCAATTGGACTTTTGAACCCAAGGACACGTGTCGGGAGCCTGTTAATAAGATGGGCAGCAGTTAATACAGCTTCACCCTAGTACTGTTTGGGAACATTATTGTGAAATAGCAATGCTCTAATGATCTCTAGGAGATGGCCATTCTTTCGCTCAGCCACTCTGTTTTGTTGTGGGGTGGTAACACATGAGGATTCATGAATAATCCTTGTTTTCTAGAAAGAATGGAGTAAGAATTTAGTTGAAATAATCCTTGGCATTGTCTGATCGAAATCTCTTAATTTTTACATCAAACTGAGTATTGATCGTGTTGTAAAAATTAGGAAAAATAGTGCTAACATCAGATTTATTTTTCAAGAGGTAAAGCCATGTAACTCAAGTACAATCATCAATAAATGAAACAAACCACCTAGCACCAGAAAAATTTGGAATGGTAGAAGGCCCCCAAATATCGCTGTGAATGAGAGAAAAAGGAATAAAGGTTTTTGTATTGCTTATTGAAAAAGAAGCACGTTTGTGTTTGGCAAGTTCACAGTCATTACAATGAAAGGTTTCAAAAGCAAGACCTTTAAATAAAGAAAGAAACATCAACTTGAGCATTCTAAAAGATGGATGACCTAAACGACGACGATGAAGCCAAATTTTATTTTGGTTTGACATCACAGACTCAGAAAAAAATGACGTAGATATGGGATTTTCAACTCCTGTTATACTGCATTGTTTTTCCAGGAAATCGAGACCGTCTCTCTGACTAGCACGTCCAATCATCCTCTTCGTGTTTAGTGCCTGAAAAATACAATGTGAAGGGAAAAAGGTTACACTGCAATTTAAATCTCTGGTTAATTTTTGATTGGAAATAAGGCTTGCAAATAGCTTTGGAACATGAAGGACATTTTTTAGTGTAAGGTCCTTGTTTATGTAAATATCCCCTTGGCCAGCTACGGTGGTGATGGACCCGTCGGCTATTGTGATCTTTCTATGGCTACAGCTGGGAGTATAAGAGATAAAATATTCAGAGGAACAGGTCATATGGTCAGTGGCTCTGGAATCAATCACCCACATGTGAGGAGAATTTCTTTCTGAAACATTAGTACAAGAGGAAGAAGAAATACCTGAAAACACCAATGAACAAGTACCTGTTGAGGTTGGCTTCTCAAAAGATCCCAAAAAGTTTTTTAGTTTCTCAATTTCTTCGATGTTAAATTCAGGCGCAGATTTCTTGGAATTTTCTTCAATGGTTGACGAAGTACTCACCATATGTGCCTGACTTGGATCGTTCACACTTCGATTGGGTTTCTCATTGGGCCTGCCATGAAGTTTCCAGCATCTCTCCTTGGTGTGACGATGCTTCTTGCAGTATGTGCAGAATAGAGAGTCTCGATTGAATGGTTTGGTTGAGTCCCCTCAAGTAACTAATGAAGGAGTGTTTACCTCTTTCAATTTTGTGGCTTTGGTAACAAGTGCAGAACCATCTCCCCCTTGAGATTCAAGCATAACACTTCAACGTCCCTATTCAGCGCGTATAATAGAGATTGTCTCATTCAGAGATGGCAGGTTCGTTTTTCCCAAAATTTGCACTCTTACAGCATCAAATTCAACGTTTAATCCTGCAAGAAAAATCATAAATACGATTTTTCTCCACAAAACGCTTCAGAATTGCTGCATCTTCACTGCAAAGCATTTGGATGCATTGATAATGATCCATCTCTTGCCACAAGCCTTGTAAGAGACTTGAATATTCAGTGACAGTCCGAGTCCCTTGTTTGGTTGTTGAAATTTTCATCTTAATTTCGTAGATTTGTGCAGCATCATTGACCTTAGAATATGTCTGTCGAATAGCTTCCCAAATCTCCTTGGCAGTTTCGAGAAACATACATGTATCACTAATTTCTGGCAGCATCGAGTTCCATAACCATGACATCACCATGGAGTATTGTTCGTCCCACGCCGCAAATTTGGGATCGTCCTGCGAAGGACCTGTGCCCATTAAATGGCTCAATTTCCCTCTGCCCTTTAGGAAAGTGCGGACCAATTGTGACCACTTCAAGTAATTCTTCCCATTCAATCGATATGCGGCTTGAATGTTTTGCAAGTCTCCGGTTGTAGCAGCGGCAGTATTCTCGAATGCAGGGGCACTCGTGACAGGGCGGGTGATTTCGGCAGAACTTTTGGGTGATTCCGACATGATTGATTGAATGAAAAAATAAACAGGGAAATATGAGAGAGAAGGCTAAGACGATTGAGAGGAACAAAGAAGATGGAACTTGGTTGGGTATGGCCAGAGAAAAGAATAGAAAAATTCAGAGTTTATCAGGAAAGAGCCAATAGCTCTGATACCATGACAAAAATCGTAATAGAGAAATGAATTTCTGTCTTATTGAAAATTAGGTTACAGCCTTGGTTTATATATACAATTGTCTAGCTTAAAAATAGTAACAAATTCCTAAAAATATTAAACTTCCTAAAACCAAAAAATTCTGTACCTAAATCTAATCCCTAAAAATCAGGTAAAATTTGCACCTAACACTAATTCCTAAAAATCAGGTAATTATACAAGATTTTCTACGCAATCTTTCCAAATGAGGCTACTTAATTCGATAATGTACATGATAAATGACTGCAAAAACTTATTAGAATTAGAACAAATCAACTCAAAACTCCTTTCCAGTTAAGGCGAATAAGGAATGGAGTGGTTTGGAATTCTTTTGAAACTGAAGCCTATAGGAATGCAAAGAGTCTACTCAGAAATTACTTGACCCCAACCATTTATCTGTCCAAAAGTGGGTCCTTTTGCCATTTCCAACCTCTAAATCAATATGCTTGCTAGAACCTACATGAAGGTAGCTCCTTAGAAATGGATATTTGAGTACCAGTTCATTGTTCATTTGTTCTTTTAGTTACAGCACACAAAAGAATGTTCCTTTCATGGGGAAAATTTTCACAACCTTCTTGCAGAAAGAGTCGTTTTCGTCTATAAGTTGCTTTAGCCCAATTTAATGGATGGAAATTGCTGCCTTCTCCATAACTCTCCTAACAAAGTCATGCATCATTTAATCACTTGTGCTGTCAGTTCCACTAGGAACTTTAAACAAATGCAGGAAGTTTAAAGGCAGTGCAAATAGCCCAAATTGCACTAGGTTGAGTCTCCCTCTCATTTTATGGAAAGAGAGGATCTCTACCAACTACCTAAATTGTCATTTTTCGCCACCAATGGATTCCAAAAGCTACGTAATCTTGGATTGTCACCCAAGTGTAATCTCAAGTATTTAGGTGGCCAACCACTAACCATGAACCAAAATTTAGTCGCAAAATAATTGATGTAGTCTTTGATAAGTTTGCTTTGAGACCAAAAGGATGCTAAAGTGTTCAATAACTTTGAATAGATTGGCTGTCTGTCTCATTTAGGACCAAAGATATGTCAAAAGTTTCCAGTCTTTGTGGTCATTTTCTGTTTCAAAAGTCAAAATTGAGGATGTTCTTTCTTTTCTTGCACAAATCTATAACTTCATTTATAACCATTGCCAGATTGTGCACCAGAAAGGGTTTCTGGAAGTAACCTGTTTAGTCTTAGAGGTAGTAGTTTGACAATGATTTTATATATTTTTGAGATTTGACTGATTTGGTTTCATCTCCAGTATGTATCTATCATTGCAATACTAGTCTTTGGTAAGTAGGACCAACTTCCACATATATACTAATAAATGCTAATTCTTGCTGAGCGTATAATTTAACTTTCATATTTTCTGAAAAATTGATTTTGGCTACAATAATAGTGATCGATTAATGGTACTTGTTTTTCAAATCTCTCTCAAAAGGAGTTGTGCAGTCATAGTTCATTGTACCAGTCTTTACCATCTGAATTACATGTTGTAACTAATTTTAATTTCTCTTTTTATTGTCACAATTTTTTTTTAATTGTTATTATAAATGTTTTGGCTATAGAGGAACTTGAGAGAGATGGTTTTACTTGGACTATCGGCTAAGCGAGAGAAAGCTGATAGATTTCAACAGATAAAAAAGGAGGTCATTGAGATGATCAAACTGCAGGTTTTCTCAAATTCTACTTCATCAAATTTACAAATTCAATTTTGATGTACTCTTTATCTTGTCTTGCAATCTAGTATTCATAGTGTGGCCCCCTCATTATGAGGAGAGAGAGAGAGAGAGAGAGAGAGAGAGAGAGAATCTAGTTTTAATATAGATAGAAATTGTTGATTAGTTTCATCTGAGGATGGGTACAAGTACTTCACTTTTGTGCTTTGGTTCCAAATGTTTTAATAATTCTAAACTCTTCTTTCTTGCAAGAAGCAGTAGAATTTATGTAAATTAAAGGGAAAATAGTGCATCATTTTATTTGAACGAAGAATATTTTGATATAAAGATCAATGTGATGTAACGCATTTCAATGTTACTAAAAGCATTCTTCAGCTAAATTTTGTATTATGCTCTTCACATAGAGAGAGAGAGAGAGAGAGAGAGAGAAGTTCTCAGGCTGCAACTGGTAATCCAGTGTATTTAGAGTCTTGCAATGAAGTTCTATTGGAACATGATATTATTGTGCCTTATTCAAATGTGAAATGTTTATCAGGAATCTAAACAAATTGACAGAGCAGCTGATGATTTTCAGGAAGCATTTTGTTCAGAAGAAAAAGGAACTGTTGGAGAAAAATTTAATATAAACAATGCACTCGAAGACAAAATCTGCGATCTTTATGACCTATACATTCAGGTTTTTGTGTACCATGCAAAATGGTTGTATTGTTTATACAATAAATAATTTTAACAGTTTAGGGCAACGTGTTACTGATATTGCTAATTAATGTTCCCAGGGAATGGATGAAGACAAAGGTCCACAAATTAGAAAGTTGTATATTGAGGTATGGACTATCTTCATGTTCCTATTTTGATTTTCCTTTTTCCTAATATGTATTTTCTGGATGTTAGTTATTTCATGGTGCTAAGTTGTGAAATAGAAAGGCAATCATTGTGATTTAACGAGCTTAAACCTCAAAAAGATTGTGGTTTGTGCCTCAGGTACAATTTTCATTCATTCAATAATGATATTTTAGTATTTCCACATGGTTGTAACCATTACTGGAGGTTAGGATACTTTTAGCAGACATTTTCCAAAAGGGAGGTATTAGTTAGTGTTTATGGAGGCCAAGAAGCTTGCACAAATAAACTAGGTATTGACTGATGGAAAATATGGTAGATGTTATTAGATGTTACTTTAGACAAATGGAAGGAGCTCTTGAAGATATTGTGGAGAATATTTTGCAATCTGTAATGAACACACTGCTAGGTCCTGAACATTAGAAGTCTAAATTGATGTGCTTCATCTGTCATAGGTTATAATCTTCTGCTTTATCTGTATTAGGTTTATTATAAATTTCTGCGTTATCTGTCTTAGGTTTGTTATAATTTTCTGCTTCATCTGTCTTAGATTTGTTTTTCTTCTCATCTATGAATCATAATTCTGCGTAGCAAGGATCTCAAAGCTGTTTATCTGCCAGTTTTTACTTAGATACTTGAGGAATAACAACAGGATTTTGTTCTTGATCAACTCAATTTCATAACAAACAATATTTCCTAAACTTGTCATTCTAGTTTGGAATTAATGTAGATTGATAGATAGGAACTCAGGAAATTCTTTTGTTCAAGCCGTCAAATTGAAGTGTAACTTTCTGTCTTAGTTTAAGTGTAATTCTCCTCCCCTTCCTATTTACACTGTTTTAGTTTATGTCTATAACAATTGTTTTGACTCCTAACATAAACTCAAGCATTGATCTCATTCATCAAAATCAGTGATTGTGCTAAGCTATTTTGTCTATTATTTAGCTTGCAGACTTATGGCCGAGTGGAACCATGGACAATCATGGGATAAAGAAAGCAATCTATAGGGCAAAGGAGCGTCGGAGGGCATCATACCATGATCAGAAGGTATGGACGTGCCACTTTTTCATAATAAAATGCCATTTATATTTAATTGAAAAACAATTATAAATTGTCTTACTTTTGTATGAAATTATTAACTTCTATTGAATGGTTGATATTGGCTGTTACTAAGTATCTTATCTGACCCAGATGAGCGAACAAGTACCAGAACTTATATTTGAAATCTCCTAGGTGTTTCTGTGAAATCCTTCGAGTCTTGAGGACTTTGAAACACTTGTTACGATAGTTTTGGAGAAAGCGAAATGTGAAGTGCTATATATTCTTATCGATATTTTTAGGTTGATATTTAGGTCTTTCAAGGGGCTTTTTCAGACCTTGGAAGGGAAATTTACTTAGTCTTATGTTTGTAGAAGCTTTAGAATTGACTGTTCTTTATATGTAAATTGGTAAATCTATATATATATAAAATATCATAGTTTTTTCATATTCTCTATCTTGGAACAAGAATGGCTTCCTTTTTACGCAAAATGCATTCTTATGTAGCTAGCCTAATCTTTTTCTTTTTTTAATTTTCAACAGTGGAAACTCCTCTTCATGATTCCACCGCATCATTATGCTCTTATGTCTTTATGCTAGCATTCTCTTTTTTTATCTCACAAAATTGCCATAAAAATTAAAATGAAGTTATAAATCAAGTGATGTTTGTTTAATCAATTAAGAATGATTAATGGTTTTATGCCTTTTCACTGATGTTGAAGTTATCATACGCTTACAGAATATGAAAGCCATTAAGGAAAATTATGAACATTTCTATCATAAAGGAATTTAAAACTTCAATACTTTAATTATTTATTGGATTTTTTATTTTTATTTTAAAATATCATTGTTTGAACTTGTCATTCTTTGTTTGAATATAACCCTCCTAACCAATTTTCCTGCTTAGCTGGTGGGTAGATCATCCCAAACATAAAAATTTCCTTTATTTCTTCTCTTTTTGATGAATCAATTGCATATACATTTTCATTCTTGTTCATAATTTTTCTTTATCTATTAAAAACATTCTTGCTAAGTTTTATTAGTTTCAAATACCTTTTAGAAAAGGGCTTACAGGCCAACACCTCATTTCAGTTCTGATTCCATTTGTTCAAAAATTTGCATCAGGTTAGTAAATGCATTAGGAACCAATGCTAATACAACCAGGGTCCGGTTAGTAATCAATTATGAGTAATACAGTTGCCAAATTATTACTAGGGTCGAGAATAATCAACATAATAATATGTTTGAGTGAAGTAAATCGATTATCTTTAGATCCCCCTTCTTGTTATTTTCAGATTCAAGAAAAGATCAAGAATAAGAAGTTGTCCATTCCGAGAACAGAGGTGGTTGTTCAGGAAGAAGTTAGCACAATGGCTCAAGCACAAGATCTACATGACAGAGTGATTACCGAGACTAATATTCACATTGTAGCTTCACCTAATAAGATGATCTCCAGTGAAGCAGCTCTTGATTACCACCTTTCTGCTCCTGTGAGAATATCTGATTCTACATTTAAACATTCTAGTATGGATTTGCCTAAACAAGAGAAGCTCGAGAGCTCAAAAGAACAGAAACAGCAACAGGGGGAATCAGAGAGAGTGAATAAGTTATCATTGAGACCGAATAAGGAATCTCACAAGTCTCATAAACGAGTAGTCAGCGACCCAGGAGTTTTAAACCAGTTGGCTGCGCCTCCTAGCTAACTGAAGAAGCGAAGAGCCCGCCCAGCATTTGAGATTGTGTAAAGGTGCAAAGTTTTTTTTTTTTTGTATGATTTTATGGAATTGCAAATTAGAATTGCAGGAATGCTCTATTCTTCTCTGGCCAACTAATTACTTGAATACCCAGCGAATAGCTTGCATCAGTAGAATATAAAGCAGTTATTATAGTTACAGTACGGAAGCTAAAAGAGTCATCATTAGATAGGAATATCAAAAATTAAACTTGTAATTTTCTCAGGCAGTTTAGTTAGGCATGTCTTTTTTTTAGGGGTTCTGGACATTATAAGGGAAGGGGAGGGAATGGGACAATCACCTTGATTGAATGTGATGCTTTTCACCTCAGTTTACAAATTTTCATATCTGGCATCGTTGCTGGTTCTAGTTTTAATTTATCTTTGACTTTCTCAAATGGATTTCTCTTAAAGTGACATGAGATTTGATTGTCGTGTCAGCCGAAAACGAGAAAAAGAAGTGAATTCTTACTTGGCAAAAGATGGGTGGTCGATATTAATTTGGAAGCTACTTTGAAAAAGAATTACTATCAAAATTCACGAGTATTTAGTTAATTTTACAAAGAAAGTGTTAAAACTAGTCTAAATTATAATAAACAAACAAAGAAAAAGAGGCGGGATTTAAGGCGTATAAAATGAGAATATGTCGTCCGCTCTCCTAAATAGATAAAAGAAAAAGAGAGGAAGAGTGCCGACGTGAAAGCTACGTATTTTACGGAGATTGAATTTTTTGTTCGAATGGTTAGTCCTCAAATATTTTAATAATAATTGTTCTTAGTACAAAAAACAAATGACACTGGCGGTGATGGCAAGCCCTAGAGAAGGTACGAACATTGCATATAACCATTGCTCCCATAGCAAACATGGTCAAACATATGGCAAGCCCAAAAGAAATTTCAAACATGTTAGGAGATTGAAAACTTTCATCGTAGCTCAAATAAAGACAAGAAATAAATTGTTATGTTAGAAATAACAATTTGAGTGACACTGTCTTTCACAATAAATAAAATAGATAACTTGGACGGCTCAGCTTTCTACAGTAAATAAATTAAAGGCAATAAAGAAAATAAAGGTACAAAAATTTAACGCAGTAAAACCTTTAATTTGAGGGACACATTCACGGGACAAGACCTAAAATATTTTACTATGAAAAAAATACTACAATCTCTCTCACAATTAGAATTGAGGAGATAACAAGAGAGAAAGAAGAGAAAAGCTTAATACATAAGCTTGGGACAATTATAAGGGGAGGAGGAGGCTTTATTATATAGCCTAGCCTCCCCCTTGACTTATTGTTTCCCACCAACGTGCGATTGTGTGAAAGGCAAAAATGTCTTCACACCTCACATTCACACTTCACATTCTCTCACTTGAAGGCATTTTTCCTTTTAGTCTTGTCTCTATACATACTGCTCACGTCTCTAACGGGCCACAAGATGTCTTACACCAGATGAACTTATCAGCATTGATTGGTTTGGTCAATGCATCTGCTATGTTGTCCTTCGTGTGGATTTTCTGCATATCCACTATTCTATCTTCCACTACTTCTCGTATATAATGATATTGAACTCCTATGTGCTTCGTTCTTGAATGAAAGGCTGGATTCCTTGCGATATACAAGGCACTCTAACTGTCACAAAAATCTTCTCTTGTTTGTGCCCGAGTTCCTCCAATAACTTTTTGATCCAAATAGCTTGCTTGCAAGTTTGTGTAGCTGCCATATACTCTACTTCTGTTGTAGATAGAGCCACAACAGTTTAAAGTTTGGATACCCAGCTCATAGCACCTCCTGCAAGTGTAAACACATAGCCTGTAGTGGACTTGCTTTTGTCAATATCTCCTGCAAAATCTGAATCAACATAGCCCTTGACAATGAACTCTGATCCTCCATAACATAGTACTGCATCAGAGGTCCCTTTGATGTATCTAAGGATCCTCTTAACAGAATTCCAATGCTCTCTCCCCGGATTAGCCATGAATCTACTGACCGTTCCCACTGCTTGTGCAATGTCTGGTCTTGTACAAATCATAGCATACATTAGGCTCCTTACTGCTGATGCATAGGGTAATCGAGATATTTCTATCCTCTTCGCTTCATTTTTGGGGCTCATACTTGAGGACAATTTATGATTAACAGGAAATGGGGTGGAAATTAGCCTACAATCTTGCATGTTGAAGCGGCGCAAGATTTTCTTCAAGTAGTTCTTTTGAGATAGTCAAATCTTCCAGTTTTTTCTGTCTCAGTGAATTTGCATCCCAGAATCTTATTTGCCGGTCCTAAATCCTTCATTTCAAATCCCTTAGCCAATTGTGCCTTTAATTCTTGGACCTGATCTTTGTTAGTGCCTGCAATCAACATATCATCCACGTACAATAGCAAAATGACAAAGTCTTCCTCAAACCTCTTGTAATACGTATAATGATCTAAACTGAGTCTGTTGTACCCAAGGCTGATGATGAATGAATTAAATCTCTTGTACCAACACCTTGGTGCCTGTTTTAAGCCTTACAGAGATTTGCTCAACCTGCAGACCAAGTTCTCCTTTCCTTCTTTAATAAAACCTTCTGGTTGGAGCATATAAATTTCTTCTTCAAATTCTCCATGTAGAAATACAGTTTTTACATCTAACTGCTCTAAGTGTAAGTCAAATATAGCACACATAGCCAAGACGGCTCAAATTGTTGTAAGTCTTACCATAGGAGAGAATATCTCGTTGAAATCAACTCCTTCTTTCTGAGCATATCCTTTGAGCACCAGTCTAGCACGATACCGCTTCACTTGATCAATCCCATCGCGTTTGATCTTTTAGACCTATTTTTTTCCAATGGCTTTTCTTCCATGTGGTAGTGGCACAAGTTCCATGTCTTGTTTTTGTCTAAAGCTTCCATCTCTTCATGTATTGCTGTCATCCATAGAGCTGCATCAGAACTTTTTATAGCCTCCTGAAAGGTTGAAGGCCCCCCATCTTCTGTTAGAAGACAGTATGCAACATTGCTCGCCATCACATACTCTGAGTGCCAAGAAGGTTCCCTTCTTTCTCGAGTTGATCGACGGACTTCAGGTGCTTCAGACTTGACTGGTTCTTGATCATCGTGTTCTGGTATTGCTTCAGAAGAAACTATTTCTTCCTGTACTGATACAGTCTCAACATTTTTCTTCGTGCTATCATTTTCTTCACATTTAAACATGTCTTCTACAAAGACAACATCCTTGCTGATGACAACCTTATGGGCAGTAGGATCCCATAGGCGATACCCCTTTACTCTATCAGCATACCTCAAGAAGATACATTTCCTGGATTTTGGATCCAGCTTCGTTCTTTCTTGGTCATGATACATCACATAAGCAGGACATCCGAAAATATGAAGGGAGGAATATTCAGTTGGCTTACCAGTCCATATCTCCATAGGTGTCTTCATCTCAATTCCTGTTGATGGAGACCTATTTATCAAGTAACAGGCTGTAGTGGCTGCTTTTGTCCAAAATATCTTGGGTAGACCCGCAGTCTGTAGTAACGCTCTCATTCTTTCTGCGAGTGTTCTATTTATCTGCTCTGCCACTCCATTTTGTTGTGGTGTGTAAGCAACTGCCTTTTGTCGTTTAATACCTTCTTTACTGCAAAATGCATCAAATTCTTTGTTGCAGAATTCTCTCCCATTATCTGTTCTCAAACACTTGATCCTTTTTTCGGATTCAAGTTCCACCTGTGCTTTGAAGGCTTTAAATATAGGAAATACATCAGACTTTTTCTTGATGACATATACCCAACATCTCCACAAACAATACAAAGTAGTTTGCTCCTCCTAGGGACGTAACCAGTGATTCCCAAACATTAGAATGAATCAAGTCTAGAATGTTTTTACTCCTAGTAACAGATCTGCTAAAACTCAGTCTACTCTGTTTGTTAATAACACAATGCTCACAGAATGGTAAACTTACAATTTTAATTCCAAGAAGTAGTTTTCGATTAGAGAGAATCTTCAAACCCTTATCGGACATATGGCCAAGTCTTTGATGCCATATCATAGACAATTCTTCTCCAGAACTAGCAATAGCTGTTTCTGCCTCCTGAACAGTTTCTCCATGCAGCATGTATAGGTTAGCAGCAATCTTGTCTGCCTTCATCACCACAAGCGCGCCTCTGATAACCTTCATGATCCCATTTTTCGTATAGAACTCACATCCGAGGTCATCCAACTATCCCATCGATAGCAATTTTTTCTTCAAGCCAATCACATGTCGTACATCTTGGATCGTGCTTTCATAATCTCATCTTGGATAGCATAATTTTGTACAAGAATGGCTTCCTTTTTACGCAAAATGCATTCATATGTAGCTAGCCTAATCTTTTTTTTTTTTTTAATTTTCAACAGTGGAAACTCCTCTTCATGATTCCACCGCATCATTATGCTCTTATGTCTTTATGCTAGCATTCTCTTTTTTTAGCTCACAAAATTGCCATAAAAATTAAAATGAAGTTATAAATCAAGTGATGTTTGTTTAATCAATTAAGAATGATTAATGGTTTTATGCCTTTTCACTGATGTTGAAGTTATCGTATGCTTACAGAATATGAAAGCCATTAAGGAAAATTATAAACATTTCTATCATAGAGGAATATCAAACTTCAGTACTTTAATTATTTATTGGATTTTTTATTTTTATTTTAAAATATCATTGTTTGAACTCGTCATTCTTTGTTTGAATTTAACCCTCCTAACCAATTTTCCTGCTCAGCTGGTGGGTACGTCATCCCAAACATAAAAATTTCCTTTATTTCTTCTCTTTTTGATGAATCAATTGCATATACATTTTCATTTCTTGTTCATAATTTTTCTTTATCTATTAAAAACATTCTTGTCAAGTTTTATTAGTTTCAAATACCTTTTAGAAAAGGGCTTACAGGCCAACACCTCATTTCCGTTCTGATTCCATTTGTTCAAAACTTTGCATCAGGTTAGTAAATGCATTAGGAACCAATGCTAATACAACCAGGGTCCGGTTAGTAATCAATTATGAGTAATACAGTTGCCAAATTATCACTATGGTCGAGAATAATCAACATAATAATATGTTTGAGTGAAGTAAATCGACTATCTTTAGATCCCCCTTCTTGTTATTTTCAGGTTCAAGAAAAGATCAAGAATAAGAAGTTGTCCATGCATTGAACAGAGGTGGTTGTTCGGGAAGAAGTTAGCACAATGGCTCAAGCACAAGATCTACATGACAGAGTGATTACCGAGACTAACATTCACCTTGTAGCTTCACCTAATAAGATGATCTCCAGTGAAGCAGCTCTTGATTACCACCTTTCTGCTCCTGTGAGAATATCTGATTCTACGTTTAAACATTCTAGTATGGATTTGCCTAAACAAGAGAAGCTCGAGAGATTAAAAGAACAGAAACATCAACAGGGGGAATCAGAGAGAGTGAATAAGTTATCATTGAGACCGAATAAGGAATCTCACAAGTCTCATAAACGAGTAGTCAGCCACCCAGAAGTTTTAAACCAGTTGGCTGCCGCTCCTAGCTAACTGAAGAAGCGAAGAGCCCGCCCAGCATTTGGGATTGTGTAAAGGTGCAAAGTTTTTTTGTATGATTTTATGGAATTGCAAATTAGAATTGCAGGAATGCTCTATTCTTCTCTGGCCAACTAATTACTTGAATACCTAGCGAATAGCTTGCATCAGTATATTATAAAGCAGTTATTATAGTTACAGTACGGAAGCTAAAAGAGTCCTCATTAGATAGGAATATCAAAAATTAAACTGGTAATTTTCTCAGGCAGTTTAGTTAGGCATGTCTTTTTTTTTTCGGAGTTCTGGACATTATAAAGCAAGGGAATGGGACAATCACCTTGATTGAATGTGGTGCTTTGCACCTCAGTTTACAACCTTTTCATATCTGCCATGCTTGCTGATTCTAGTTTTAATTTATCTTTGACTTTCGTAAATGGATTTCTCTTAAAGTGACATGAGATTTGATTGTCGTGTCAGCCAAAAACGAGAAAAAGAAGTGAATTCTTACTTGACAAAAGATGGGTGGTCGATATTAATTTGGAACCTACTTTGAAAAATAATTACTATCAAAATTCACGAGTAATTAGTTAATTTTACAAAGAAAGTGTTAAAACTAGTCTAAATTATAATAAACAAACAAAGAAAAAGAGGCGGGATTTAAGGCATAAAAAATGAGAATATGTCGTCCGCTCTCCTAAATAGATAAAAGAAAAAGAGAGGAAGAGTGCCGACATGAAAGCTACATATTTTACGGAGATTGAATTTTTTGTTCGAATGGTTAGTCCTCAAATATTTTAATAATAATTGTTCTTGGTACAAAAAACAAATGACACTGGCGGTGATGGCAAGCCCTAGAGAAGGTACTAACATTGCATATAACCATTGCTCCCATAGCAAACATGGTCAAACATATGGCAAGCCCAAAAGAAATTTCAAACATATTAGGAGATTGAAAACTCCCATCGTAACTACAAATAAAGATGATGAACACTTAAATATATATGTTTAACAAGAGTTTAGTTCATCATATTGCATTAATAGTGTTATTAAATTCCTCAACTTAAGCATATTTGTAGTCTTTGCATCTTTGGAATTAACTTCCTTTTAATTTTGGTTTTGTTACAGGTTCGGTAAAATGGGCATAACTCTCTATTTATAGGTCAGAATGGTGCAAAGCTTAATATTTTGGAAAGCTAATTAAATTATCTACAAGATTGTATTTCACAAGCATCATCAAATTCGGGCTCTTAGTGGACAAAAAATAGGCTTGAAGTGAACCCATCTGTAAATTCGGCCCAGCTTGACCATGCCTCAGTATTTTGACCATATCTCTCAGAATACGTATCCAAATCATATGAATCAAGATGTTCTAGAAAGCTGAGAGAAATATCTACGACTTTCATGAAGACATGTGATTAAAATTCACAATAATTCAAGGTCAAAATTGGTGGTCAAAGTCGTTCACCTAATTACCCCAATTGTCAAAGTTGGTGCATCTAATATTTGATAATTATTCCTTTGTAATTTGACAAGTTTGTCCCTGAATGTATCTATAAATGGAGGTGCCTTGTGACTCATTAGGGCATCTTGGCCTTGGCTGGAATATCTTGGCCTTGGCTGGGATCTTGTATTGTGTTTCTCTCTTTTCTTTTAATGTTATTAATGAATTCCTTTTTTCTTGTAATTAGTTTTCTTTCTCTTATAATGTCTTTCTAATTTCTCTCTTGCTAAGGTGAAAGGATGAAACCCTTGGTATGAGAGTAAGGATTTTCTAACCCTTTGATATATGCTTAATAATCATAATATTATGTTGTTTATTTTATATGATTTATATTTATTTTCTTAATCAATTGATAGGTGTCTATTTATGTATCATTTTCATATCAATTCATCTATGTTTCTTTGCTATAATCCTTGGTATTTTTATGCTTTTGTGTGGTTTTGATGTTTGTAGGAGTTTTGGAGGAACTTGCATCAAAGTGAAGTAAAACCCTTCATTTTCACCTCTGCTAGTCAACCATCTTCTCGGATTTAATTGTATTGATATACAATGAACCGGATAACATGTTATATACCGTTGGAAAGCTCTGGAAGTCTATTTTCTAGAGAAATTTACGGTTCATAAATCCATTCAGTGTACCGAAAGTTATAATCAAAACAGTGTGAGAAGTGTAGAAATGTAATTCCACAAATCACTGTAGCATGTATAATACGGGACACTGTAGCAGGTTACTGTAGCAGAGTATATAAACACATTTTAGGGTTTTATTTGAATAACTTGAAGAGGGGGAGAATGTGGTAGAGGCTGCAGCTCTGGATTTCTTTCATTTCTTGGAGTTCTTGGAGGAGAAAGAAAGCTTGGAAAGAGGAAGAACAATAATCTTAAGAGATTTTCATCAAATTTGCTAAGTTTTTCCCTTCCCTTTCATTTTCTGGAATGTCTCCATGTTGTATTGTATTTACCACGTTTTTTAAAATATGTAACTGAATCTGAATTGGTTGAGGGTGATTTCAAAGCCTTTGATATGGTTTTTGTGAGTTGATTGTGTAAGAAATTGTTATCCAATTCCCTAATTGAAGTTGCTTGCATTTTCCCATATCTAATGCTTATGATTGCTTGCTGATTGTATTTGGGCTGGCCAACTGAAAATAATCTGGTTGTTATCTATTGCTAAACTAGAAATCTTGATCCATAATTGTCTTGAATTTCTAATCATTAGTAGCAAAATTGTGATCAGAGATTGCAATTGGAGAATATAACCTAAGTTAAATAATCCGAGCTTGTGTGTTTATTGCTTAGATCAACCTATCTTTCTTTCATAATGCATCCATTGAATTAAATTTAGAGAGCTTGTTCTAGGTTGTTTAATGGATAGAGATTAAATAAAGAGCCTGTTTTATTTAACAACAAAGTAAGGAAAGATTGGGATAACAGAGCTTATTGTTATCTACGGTTGATAATTTCAATGGTGTAATTGGATGATAATTCTACAATTAATTCGCAAATCCATATCTTGTGGTGGAGAATGATCCCTTAACCAGATTTCTATCATTGATTAATTCCCATTTCAATTAAGTTTGCATTGTGTTATTCATTAATTACCGTCGTATTCAGTTTTTCATCTAGTTAATCAACCAACAAAACCCCTCATTTAGTTAATTGTTGCTGGAAATAACAAATTCAATTAGAATCAATCCTCGTGGGAATGATATCTTACTTATCACTTTATTACTTGTGCGACTAGTATACTTGCTAGTTTCGAACGCATCATCAATCTTGACACTACTCGTAAAGTGGAGCTCTTAATCCATTGTAGACAATCCTTGGCACATCAAATGCTTAGATCCTTTCTAGATGTCGTATGGTTCTTCCTTACCGACATGAATCTAGTTAGGAACCTTGATTTGTTGTAGACATATGGTGATTGGCACATTGGATACTTGAACCCATTTACAAGTAGTGGTATAAATATTGGTAACGAAACAAATATAATTCATATAACTAAAATGGGTTACTTATCCTTATTTGATATATCAAGGGCGAATCCCCTAACCTTAGCTTTCATTATTATTGTGTTAATTTCTCTTGTGTTATTATCATTTATTGTTTATGAACTTGTTCTTTACTTATATTTGTTGATATTATCTTGCCATCCCTTTGAATCATCCACATCATATTTGCTTACTTATAGTTTGTAGCGCTAAAATCCCTTTCCTCGTGGATCGACCCCGGACTCACCGGGTTTATTACTTCGACACTCCTATACTTCAGAGACAATCCTTTTTCGGATGTGACGAAAGACAAGAAACAAATTGTTATGTTAGAAATAACAATTTGTATGGCAATGCCTTCCACAATAAATAAAATAGACAACTTGGGCGACTCAGCCTTCCACAGTAAATAAATTAAAGACAATAAAGAAAATAAAGGTACAAAAATTTAACATGGTAAAACCTTCAAATTGAGGGAAACATTCACAGGACAAGACCGAAAATATTTTACTATGAAAAAAAATACTACAATCTCTCTCACAATTAGAATGGAGGAGATAATAAGGGAGAAAGAAGAGAAAAGCTTAATACATAAGCTTGGGACAATTATAAGGGGAGGAAGAGGCTTTATTATATAGCCTAGCCTCCCCCTTGACTTATTGTTTCCCACCAATGTGGGATTGTGTGGAAGGCAAAAATGCCTTCACACCTCACATTCACACTTCACATTCTCCCACTTGAAGGCATTTTTCCTTTCAGTCTTGTCTCTATACATGCTGCTCACGTCTCTAACAGGCCACAAGACGTCCTACACTAGATGAACTTATCAGCATTGATTGGTTTGGTCAATGCATCTGCTATGTTGTCCTTTGTGTGGATTTTCTGTATATCCATTATTCCATCTTCCACTACTTGTCGTAAATAATGATATTGAACTCCTATGTGCTTCATTCTTGAATGAAAGGCTAGATTCTTTGCGATATGCAAGGCACTCTGACTGTCACAAAAATCTTCTCTTGTTTGTGCCCGAGTTCCTCCAATAACCTTTTGATCTAAATAGCTTCCTTGCAAGCTTGTGTAGTGATAAGTGTCTATTTATATATCATTTTCATATCAATTCGACCATGTTTCTTTGCTATATTCCTTGGTATTTTTATGTTTTTGTGTGGTTTTGATGTTTGTAGGAGTTTTGGAGCAACTTGCACAAAAATGGAGTAAAACCCTTCATTTTCACCTCTGCTAGTCAACCATCTTCTCGGATTTAATTGTATTGATATACAATGAACCCGATGACATATCATATACCGTTGAAAAGCTCTCGAAGTCTACTTTTTGGAGAAATTTACGGTTTATGAATCCATTCAGTGTACCGAAAGTTGTAATCAAAACAGTGTGAGAAGTGTAGAAATGTAATTCCACACATCACTGTAGCATGTATAATACGGGACACTGTAGCACGTTACTGTAGCAGAGTATTTAAACACATTTTAGGGTTTTATTTCATAACTTGAAGAGGGGAGAACGTGGTGGAGGCTGCAGCTCTGGAATTCTTTCATCTCTTGGAGTTCTTGAAGGAGAAAGGAAGCTTGGAAAGAGGAAGAACTACAATCCAAAGAGAATTACATCAAATTTGCTAAGTTTTTCCCTTCCCTTTCATTTTCTGGAATGTCTCCATGTTGTATTGTATTTACCACGTTCTTAAACATGTGTAACTGAATCTGAATTGGTTGAGGGTGATTTCAAAGCCCCTGATATAGTTTTTGTAAGTTGATTGTGTAAGGAATTGTTATCCAATTCTCTAATTGAAGTTGCTTGTATTCTCCCATATTTAATGCTTATGATTGCTTGCTGATTGTATTTGAGTGGCCAACTGAATATAATCTGGTTGTGATTTGTTGCTAGACTAGAAATCTTGATCCGTAATTGTCTTGAATTTCTAATCATTAGTAGCAAAATTGTGATCAGAGATTACAATTGGAGAATATAACCTAAGTTAAATAATCCGAGCTTGTGTGTTTATTGCTTAGATCAACCTATCTTTCTTATCATAATGCATCCATTGAATTAAACTCAGAGAGCTTGTTCTAGGTTGTTTAATGGATAGAGATTAAATAAAGAGCTTGTTTTATTTAACAACAAAGTAAGGAAAGATTGGGTAATAGAGCTTGTTATTATCTACGGTTGATAACTTCAATGCTGTAATTAGATGACAATTCTACAATTAATTCGCAAATCCATATCATGTGGTAGAGAAGGATCCCTTAACCAGCTTTCTCCCATTGATTTTTCATTCAAATTTACTTTCTATTTTGTTATTCTTTACTTGCATTCTTATTTCATTTAGTAAAGCATTCAACAAAAATCCCCCCCTGTTTAGTTTATTGTTGCTGGAAATAACAAATTCAATTAGAATCAATCCTCGTGGGAACGATATCTTACTTATCACTTTATTACTTGTGCGACTAGTATACTTGCTAGTTTCGAACGCATCAAGTTTGGTGATTATCGAAAGCTAAATACAGTAACTCGCAAGGATCACTTTCCTTTGCCATTCATTGATCAAATGCTGGAGAGATTAGCAGGTCATTCTCATTATTGTTTTCTTGATGGCTATTCAGGATATAATCAGATTGTCATTGCCCTTGAGGATCAAGAGAAAACTACATTCACATGCCTATTTGGTACATTTGCCTATCGACGCATGCCATTCGGTCTTTGCAATGCCCCTGCCACTTTCCAAAGGTGTATGGTAAGTATTTTCTCTGATTATGTTGAGAACATTATTGAGGTATTTATGGATGACTTTAGTGTTTTTGGTGATTCTTTTGATAAATGCCTTGACAACCTTACCCTTATACTTCAAAGATGTATAGAAACTAACCTTGTTCTGAATTTGGAGAAATGTCATTTTATGGTAGATCAGGGTATAGTTTTGGGACATGTTATTTCTGCTAAGGGTATAGAGGTTGATAAATCCAAGATAGATCTTATATGTTCCTTACCACCTCCCACAAGTGTGCGGGATATTCGTTCGTTTCTTGGTCATGCAGGTTTTTATCGTAGATTCATCAAAGATTTCTCGAAGATAGCATTGCCCCTATGCAGATTATTACAGAATGATGTGGCCTTTGAATTTGATGAGAAATGCAAAGAGGCATTTGAGAAACTGAAGGAACTCTTGACTTCGGCTCCAGTAATCCAATCTCCGAATTGGAATCATCCATTCGAGATCATGTGCGATGCAAGTGACTACGCTGTGGGTGCCGTTTTGGGTCAACGAATTGGCAAAATTCCACATGCCATTTACTATGCATCTCGGACTTTAAATGATGCTCAACTTAATTATTCTACCACTGAGAAAGAGCTGCTAGCGGTTATTTTTGCTTTAGAAAAGTTTCGATCTTATTTGATTGGTACTAAAGTAACCGTTTATTCTGATCATGCAGCTTTGAGGTACTTGCTCACAAAGAAAGATGCTAAACCAAGGCTTATCAGGTGGATACTCCTTTTACAGGAGTTTGACTTGGAATCAAAGACAAGAAGGGAAGTGAAAACTTAGTTGCAGACCATCTCAGTCGCATTGTCCATGATAAGAATGCACTGCCATTACAAGAAAGTTTTTTAGATGAACAATTGTTGTCTCTAAATGTAGTAGCCCCTTGGTATGCAGATATTGTCAACTACTTAGTTACCAAAAAGCTACCACATGACTTGACTCGAGCTCAAAGAGACAAGATCAAGAACATTGCCAAGTATTACATATGGGATGATCCGTACTTATGGAAGCATTGTTCTGACCAAGTGATAAGAAGGTGCATTTCTGAATCTGAATTTAATTCATTTTAACCTTCTGTCATTCTTATGCATGTGGAGGTCATTTCAGACCAAAAAGAACAGCCCTTAAAGTTCTTGATTGTGGATTCTACTGGCCATCATTGTTCAAAGATGCATATCTGTTTTGCAAAGCTTGTGACCGTTGTCAAAGGACAGGTAATTTAATTGCCAAAAATCAAATGCCACAAACCTCTATACTTATTGTCGAGATTTTTGATGTGTGGGGTATTGATTTCATGGGTCCTTTTCCTTCATCATTTGGTAATGTTTACATTATACTTGCTGTGGATTATGTTTCTAAATGGGTAGAAGCAAAAGCTACGAGAACTAATGATTCTACAGTTGTTGTAGATTTTGTGAAATCTAACATTTTTGCGAGATTTGGAACACCAAGAGCCATGATTAGCGATAGAGGGACACACTTCTGCAACCGATCATTTTAAGCCTTGCTCAAGAAATACAACATCACTCACAAGTTGTCTACTGCATATCATCCACAAACTAGTGGTCAAGTTGAAGTTTCAAATCGAGAAGTTAAGTCCATTCTCGAGAAGACAGTGAATCCAAACCGAAAAGATTGGAGCCTACGATTGAATGATGCACTTTGGGCATACCGAACTGCTTACAAGACACCTATTGTTATGTCTCCGTATAGGTTAGTCTATGGTAAGCCATGTCACCTTCCAGTAGAGCTCGAACACAAAGCATGGTGGGCAGTAAAGCTTTGTAACATGGAGATGGATGCTGCTAGAGAACAAAGGAAGCTTCAACTGCAAGAATTGGAAGAACTTAGAAATGATGCCTATGAGAATTCTAAAATTTACAAGGAGAGAACTAAGGCATTTCATGATAAAATGATCTCCAGGAAGAATTTTGAAGTGGGACAGAAAGTTCTTTTATTTCATTCTCGCCTCAAGTTATTTCCAGGTAAATTACGATCTCGATGGGTTGGACCTTTTGTTATTACTAATGTTTTTCCCCATGGTACAGTGGAAATCAAGAGCTTAAAAACGGATAAAGTATTCAAGGTGAATGGGCACAGGTTGAAGCCTTACTATGAGAATTCAGTGATGCAGGACATCGATGAGGTACCTCTCTACGAGCCAACTTATCTTGATGGGTGAGGACAGATAACGTCAGGCTGAGGACGTTAAACCAAGCGCTTATTGGGAGGCAACCCAATGTTTTTGAAATATAAATAAAAAGAGACAAAGAAAAGAAGGTAGTATTGATCAATTTTTGTGTTTCGAGGAGATTCCTCTCATGGGCTATTATAATTGATCAGGTTTTATCTCTCTTTGCCATTTGTCTCATTTGCTTTGTTGTTTGTTTTTGACTTTCATTTGCTCTTGTGTTTTTTTTTCTTTTATGTGTCTCTATTTTCTTTTCTTTTCTTTTCTTTTCTTGTGTTTAATTTGATTTTTCAGTGCTTCGAGTTCAGTTGTGCAACAGCTTGAGGAAACATTCAAACGGGAGTTGAAGCCATCGTTCGAAGGTTTGAAACGTGCATATATGGGAGAAGAACAAACTCAATCGCATTATCAGTAATATCTCTCCTTTTCTTCACTTCAATGGATGCTGATATCTTTCTATCGAACCTTCGTAAATATTTCCCTTCACTTCCTCAAAATGCTGTGTTTAAAATTTATAAAGTACTGATGACTAGACTTTGGGCATTGATGCTCCTAAATGTGCCTGCTGATATCCGATGGCTTATCGAAGCCAAGGTGAGATTGTCCGGTGAGCCGGACATTAATCTCGCAAAATACATACCTGGTCTAGGAAAGAGCTACTACGCCAAGAGGCGAAGAGCGAAAAGGTTACAAGTATGTTATAAATGTGCTAGATGGAATTGTAACCAGACTTGTCGTTCATTAGGTTTTGCGTCCAGGAATAGAGAAGATAAACTTTCATTTATTAAGAATGTTTTGAGTAATGAGTCGCTGGATAATGTTTTGTTAACTCTCGAGTCACATTCTTGTGGACTTGTTTAGCGTGAATTGCTTAATCTATGGACACAATTTTGTGATGAATTACAGTGTTATAGTCTAGGGAATCTGACTAAAAACGACCCTGTTTGCCAATTTATAAGAAAACTGGATGGGAAGCAAATCCCCGACTCATATAAGGCGTTTCAGCCGTTACTGGATGTAAAACCAGAGGAAGATGTGAGCCACAATCACAACTACTTGTATATTTGAATGTGTGTTATTGTTGTAGAATTTTTTTTCTTGTTTCGTTTGATCTGATTATCAATGTTGTTTTTGTGTTGTTGTTGTTTGTTGATTTGTTTGTTTTAATTTCAAGTTTTCTTTTTGACAAACCATATGACTACCCTATGGCATAAGTACACGTGGGAGACAAGTGTGGAGTTTTTGTCAACCCCCGCCGAAAGTGTATCTCCATTTTCCATGCTTCACGTGGGAGACAAGTGTGTAGGTTTTGTCAAACCCCACCGAAAGCATATCTCATTTTTGTCAAATCTTGGGGCGATAAATCTGCATCGAGCAACCCCCACCGAAAGTATGTCCCCATGTGTCAAAATTTGAGAGTTTTATGGGTGTATATATACATTCTTCATATTTTCATATGTCATTCCATAACCTGTCTTGCAATTGAAAAGCATAATATCTAACGTGTCTTACACAAGATTAGAGCACTTGTAGAAATGGAGAAAACACCAATTCGGCGATTCCGCAATATATGCGTATTTTGGGGATCGCAATTTGGTAAAGATGGAGAGTTTACAACAGCAACTCTTGATCTTGGTAGGACAATAGCTGCGAGGGGTATTCATTTGATTTATGGAGGGGGTAGTCTTGGGTTAATGGAGTGTGTGTCGACAGCTGCATCCTTAGGAGGAAGCAAAGTTCTCGGCATTATCCCTAAACCATTAGCTGTACGAGATATCGTAGGCAACACCATGGGGGAAGAGTTATAGGTTTCTAGTATGCATGAGCGTATTGCACATATGGTTATTAAATCCGATGCATTTATAGCTTTACCTGGTGGTTATGGCACATTAGAGGAGATATTTCAAATCACCTCTTGGGCACAGCTAAACATCCATCGGAAACCCATTGGTTTGTTAAATGTCAATAATTTTTTGATGGTTTGTTGTCTTTTCTTGATCAAGCAGTAGAAAAAAACTTCATCTCACAGTCGGCGAGGCCAATCCTGGTTACAGCTTCAACTGCAGGGGAGTTAATTGACAAATTACAAGCATTCGTCTAATCGCCTGATCCAACAATATCTCGGATAGATTGGTTTGGAGAAGGCAATAAGAGGCGTAAACTGGATTTAACGCTCCATCTGTAATCTCTATCTACTGGTTTGCTTCATTTTTGTTTGCTTTCTTTTTAGTGTGTTTATTTGAGATTTTTCATGTCGTTTCTTTTGAGCTTTTTCAGGTTATTTCTTTCATCCCAGGTAATATTTTCTAATCTCGGTTTTTAGAGTGGTGGCTTAAAACGTTCAAGTTCTCTTGAAACGCATTCTGGATCTCTTCAATCCATAATGGCTGAATAAGGAGGCTAACTTCTAAACTTTTTTAGACCCATTCTAGCTGACTTGTTTTTGCTTGCTGGCTTGTTGGACTTTGTTATTTTATGAGTAAGTTTAGTTTTGTGTAATTTAGAGTTGTTGTGTGTTTTTGTTTTTATCAGTTTCGATTCGAAAAAAAACATTGTGGAAAAACCTGAGAATGGCAGAATATGGGGTTTTCTTAACTCTTGAAACGCATTCTCTCTCAATAAATCTGTAGTTTGTTTATTTCATGTTGTTTGAAGTGTCTTGTTTCTTGTTTTGTTCTTTCATAACAAAGGTATATAGGCTGGAAACCTTAAGTCTGCGGGCTACTGGTCCTAAGGATTGTTGAAATATACAATCTTGACTCAGGTGTAACAACGCCACATACCTCTTTTCTTGCATTTTGTGGTCGATGATAAGATAATGATTGAATTAAGAATAACTCTTGGAAAATGATAAATGATGCATGGATCTGTGTGCTTGAAATGTTTATTGGTTTTCGCTTTGCTTTTGATTCCTTGCGCAACATTGAGCACTGAGCTATTATCACTGAGTTATTTGTTCACTTAGAGAAAGTTTATGTAATTTAAATGTTTCTTCAGATTTCAATGAATTCTAGAACTTGTTTGATGGTCACTCGAGGCGAAATCCTAGACTGTGCAACATTGGGAAATGATTTAGGCCATCTTTGGACCGTTTGAGCCTTAATAGCCAACCTTGACTGAAATTGATCCCTAGTTACCCCTTTGAGCCTTTGTAAGCCTTTTTCTTTGTTAACTCACTAAAAGATTTCCTAACCTCAAATGAATTTGTTCCAAACAGTTTATCCCTTACCTATGAGCATGTAGATCATTCACAATTAAATTCTGAGCTATGTTCTGGTTTTGGGAAGTTAGAGGAGGTTGGGATGTGTCATGAGCAATGCTAGTGAGTTCTATTATGTTTGTAAAAAAGAAAAAAAAAAGACAATCTGTACTTATCGTCCACGTACTTACACATTGAGGACAATGTGTTGTTTAAGTGTGGGGGAGGGGAAGTGTAATAAAAAAAAAAGAATAAAAAAAAAGAAAAAAAAAAAAAAAGAAGAAGAATAAGAGATCTATACCCTTAAGTGTTCTTAAAAAGAATGAAACAACAAAGTGTGGGGGTGTAGTTTTCTTTTCTTTTGTGCAAAAAAAAAAAAGATTGAGTGTTCTAAATAAGTTTGGGGGAGTAACCTGGTGAATTGAAATGAAGTTGTGTTATAGGGTTGAGCTCTACATAGTCTTGAATGATTTATGTGTTTGTGGGTGATTTGAGCCAAATTATTATCCTTTATCATACCTTCACCCAAGCCAAACGTTACAAGCTTAATAAAGTCCTACTTGATCCTTGGTGTTGTGCATGTCTACATTAGTGGAGAGTGACTTGAAAAGCAGGCCTATGGAGTTCATTTATACACACATCTTCAATATTAAATATGATTCATTTTTATGCATAAACTCATCCGGGTTACAAGTGATTAGGTGAGAATGGCTCTACACACACACACTTGAGGAATTGAAGTGAAGCGAAACTAATCTTTCGGATAAAATTCTTGATCAAGTGCATTATTTTGAAGTTTTCCTTGGGTTATAATTAAGTACAATCTTTGAGGCCTTTTCAAGTTAAAACATGTGTGTTTTTAATTTTTCTTTGATTCTGTTTCGATTTTAGTTTTGTTTTCATATCGTTGTAGTTGCTCGAGGACTAGCAAAGTCTAAGTGTGGGGGAATTTGATAAGTGTCTATTTATATATCATTTTCATATCAATTCGTCCATGTTTCTTTGCTATATTCCTTGGTATTTTTATGTTTTTGTGTGGTTTTGATGTTTGTAGGAGTTTTGGAGCAACTTGCACAAAAATGGAGTAAAACCCTTCATTTTCACCTCTGCTAGTCAACCATCTTCTCGGATTTAATTGTATTGATATACAATGAACCCGATGACATATCATATACCGTTGAAAAGCTCTCGAAGTCTACTTTTTGGAGAAATTTACGGTTTATGAATCCATTCAGTGTACCGAAAGTTGTAATCAAAACAGTGTGAGAAGTGTAGAAATGTAATTCCACACATCACTGTAGCATGTATAATACGGGACACTGTAGCACGTTACTGTAGCAGAGTATTTAAACACATTTTAGGGTTTTATTTTCATAACTTGAAGAGGGGAGAACGTGGTGGAGGCTGCAGCTCTAGAATTCTTTCATCTCTTGGAGTTCTTGAAGGAGAAAGGAAGCTTGGAAAGAGGAAGAACTACAATCCAAAGAGAATTACATCAAATTTGCTAAGTTTTTCCCTTCCCTTTCATTTTCTGGAATGTCTCCATGTTGTATTGTATTTACCACGTTCTTAAACATGTGTAACTGAATCTGAATTGGTTGAGGGTGATTTCAAAGCCCCTGATATGGTTTTTGTAAGTTGATTGTGTAAGGAATTGTTATCCAATTCTCTAATTGAAGTTGCTTGTATTCTCCCATATTTAATGCTTATGATTGCTTGCTGATTGTATTTGAGTGGCCAACTGAATATAATCTGGTTGTGATTTATTGCTAGACTAGAAATCTTGATCCGTAATTGTCTTGAATTTCTAATCATTAGTAGCAAAATTGTGATCAGAGATTACAATTGGAGAATATAACCTAAGTTAAATAATCCGAGCTTGTGTGTTTATTGCTTAGATCAACCTATCTTTCTTATCATAATGCATCCATTGAATTAAACTCAGAGAGCTTGTTCTAGGTTGTTTAATGGATAGAGATTAAATAAAGAGCTTGTTTTATTTAACAACAAAGTAAGGAAAGATTGGGGTAATAGAGCTTGTTATTATCTACGGTTGATAACTTCAATGCTGTAATTAGATGACAATTCTACAATTAATTCGCAAATCCATATCTTGTGGTAGAGAAGGATCCCTTAACCAGCTTTCTCCCATTGATTTTTCATTCAAATTTACTTTCTGTTTTGTTATTCTTTACTTGCATTCTTATTTCATTTAGTAAAGCATTCAACAAAAATCCCCCCCTGTTTAGTTTATTGTTGCTGGAAATAACAAATTCAATTAGAATCAATCCTCGTGGGAACGATATCTTACTTATCACTTTATTACTTGTGCGACTAGTATACTTGCTAGTTTCGAACGCATCATGTAGCGGCCATATACTCTGCTTCTGTTGTAGATAGAGCCACAACAGTTTGAAGTTTCGATACCCAGCTCACAACACCTCCTGCAAGTGTAAACATATAGCCTGTAGTAGACTTGCTTTTGTCAATATCTCTTGCAAAATCTGAATCAACATAGCCCTTGACAATGAATTCTGATCCTCCATAACATAGTACAGCATCAGAGGTCCCTTTGATGTATCAAGCATCCTCTTAACAGAATTCCAATGCTCTCTCCCTGGATTAGCCATGAATCTACTGACCGCTCCCACTGCTTGTGCAATGTCTGATCTTGTACAAATCATAGCGTACATTAGGCTCCCTATTGCTGATGCATACGATAATCGAGACATTTCCATCCTCTTTGCTTCATTTTTGGGGCTCATACTTGAGGATAATTTATGATTAACAAGAAATGGGGTGAAAATTGTCCTACAATCTTGCATGTTGAAGTGGCGCAAGATTTTCTTCAAGTAGTTCTTTTGAGATAGCCAAATCTTTCTGTTTTTTCTGTGTCGGTGAATTTGCATCCCTAGAATCTTGTTTGCTGGTCCTAAATCCTTCATTTCAAATTCCCTAGCCAATTGTGCCTTTAATTCTTGGACCTGATCTTTGTTAGTGCTTGCAATCAACATATCGTCCACGTACAACAGCAAAATGAAAAAGTCTTTCTCAAACCTCTTGTAATACGTATAATGATCTAAACTAAGTCTGTTGTACCCAAGCCTGATGATGAATGAATTAAATCTCTTATACCAACACCTTGGCGCCTGTTTTAAGCCGTATAGAGATTTGGTCAACCTGCAGACCAAGTTCTCCTTTCCTTCTTTAATAAAACCTTGTGGTTAGAGCATATAAATTTCTTCTTCAAATTCTCCATGTAGAAATGCAGTTTTTACATCTAACTACTCTAAGTGTAAGTCAAATGTAGCACACATAGCCAAGACGGCTCGAATTGTTGTAAGTCTTACCACAAGAGAGAATATCTCGTTGAAATCAACTCCTTCTTTCTGAGCATCTCCTTTGACCACCAGTCTAGCACGATACCACTCCACTTGATCATTCCCATCACGTTTGATCTTTTAGACCTATTTGTTTTCGATGGCTTTTCTTCCATGTGATAGTGGCACAAGTTCCCATGTCTTGTTTTTGTCTAAAGCTTCCATCTCTTCATGCATTGCTGTCATCCATAGAGATGCATCAGAACTTTTTATAGTCTCTTGAAAGGTTGAAGGCTCCCCATCTTCTGTTAGGAGACAGTATGCAACATTGCTCGCCATCAGATACTCTGAGTGCCAAGAAGGTTCCCTTCTTTCTCGAGTTGATCGACGGACTTCAGGTTCTTCAGGCTTGACTGGTTCTTGATCATCGTGTTCTGGTATTGCGTCAGAAGAAATTGTTTCTTCCTGTCTGATACAGTCTCAACATTTTTCTTCGTGCTATCATTTTCTTCACATTTAAACATGTCTTTTACAAAGACAACATCCCTGCTGATGACAACCTTATGGGCAGTAGGATCCCATAGGCGATACCCTTTTACTCTATCAGCATACCCCAAGAAGACACATTTCCTGGATTTTGGATCCAGCTTCGTTCTTTCTTGGTCATGATACATCACATAAGCAAAACATCCAAAAATATGAAGGGAGGAATATTCAGTTGGCTTACCAGTCCACATCTCCATATGTGTCTTCATCTCAAATGTTGTTGATGGAGACCTGTTTATCAAGTAACAGGCTGTAGTGACTGCTTTTGCCCAAAATATCTCATTCTTTCTGTGAGAGTTCTATTTATCTGCTCTGCCACTCCATTTTGTTGTGGTGTGTAAGCAACCACCTTTGGCCGTTTAACACCTTCTTTACTGCAAAATGCATCAAATTCTTTGTTGCAGAATTCTCTCCCATTATCTGTCTTCAAACACTTGATCCTTTTTTCGGATTCAAGTTCCACCTGTGCTTTGAAGGCTTTAAATACAGGAAATACATCTAACTTTTTCTTGATGACATATACCCAACATCTCCTAGAATAATCATTCACAAACAACACAAAGTAGTTTGCTCCTCCTAGGGACGTAATCGGTGATTCCCAAACATCAGAATGAATCAAGTCTAGAATGTTTTTACTCCTAGTAATAGATCTGCTAAAACTCAATCTACTCTGCTTGCTAATAACATAATGCTCACAGAATGGTAAACTTACAGTTTTAATTTCAGGAAGTAGTTTTCGATTAGAGAGAATCTTCAAACCCTTTTCGGACATATGGCCAAGTCTTTGATGCCATATCATAGACAATTCTTCTCCAGAACTAGCAATAGCTGCTTCTGCTTCCTGAATAGTTTCTCCGTGGAGCATGTATAGGTTAGCAGCAATCTTTTCTGCCTTCATCACCACAAGCGCGCCTCTTATAACCTTCATGATCTCATTTTTCGTATAGAACTCACATCCGAGGTCATCCAACTGTCCCATCGATAGCAACTATTTCTTCAAGCCAATCATATGTCGTACATCTTGGATAGTGCTTTCATAATGTCATCTTGGATAGCATAATGTCGTACAAGAATGGCTTCCTTTTTACGCAAAATGCATTCATATGTAGCTAGCCTAATCTTTTTCTTTTTTTAATTTTCAACAGTGGAAACTCCTCTTCATGATTCCACCGCATCATTATGCTCTTATGTCTTTATGCTAGCATTCTCTTTTTTTAGCTCACAAAATTGCCATAAAAATTAAAATGAAGTTATAAATCAAGTGATGTTTGTTTAATCAATTAAGAATGATTAATGGTTTTATGCCTTTTCACTGATGTTGAAGTTATCATACGCTTACAGAATATGAAAGCCATTAAGGAAAATTATAAACATTTCTATCATAAAGGAATATCAAACTTCAGTACTTTAATTATTTATTGGATCTTTTATTTTTATTTTAAAATATCATTGTTTGAACTTGTCATTCTTTGTTTGAATTTACCCCCTAACCAATTTTCCTGCTCAGCTGGTGGGTAGGTCATCCCAAACATAAAAATTTCCTTTATTTCTTCTCTTTTTGATGAATCAATTGCTTATACATTTTCATTCTTGTTCATAATTTTTCTTTATCCATCAAAAACATTCTTGCTAAGTTTTATTAGTTTCAAATACCTTTTAGAAAAGGGCTTACAGGCCAACACCTCATTTCAGTTCTGATTCCATTTGTTCAAAAATTTGCATCAGGTTTAGTAAATACATTAGGAAACAATGCTCATACAACCAGGGTCCGGTTAGTAATCAATTATGATAATACAGTTGCCAAATTATGACTATGGTCGAGAATAATCAACATAATAATATGTTTGAGTGAAGTAAATCGACTATCTTTAGATCCCCCTTCTTGTTATTTTCAGGTTCAAGAAAAGATCAAGAATAAGAAGTTGTCCATGTAGAGAACAGAGGTGGTTGTTCGGGAAGAAGTTAGCACAATGGCTCAAGCACAAGATCTACATGACAGAGTGATTACCAAGACTAACATTCACATTGTAGCTTCACCTAATAAGATGATCTCCAGTGAAGCAGCTCTTGATTACCACCTTTCTGCTCCTGTGAGAATATCTGATTCTACATTTAAACATTCTAGTATGGATTTGCCTAAAGAAGAGAAGCTCGAGAGATCAAAAGAACAGAAACAGCAACAGGGGGAATCAGAGAGAGTGAATAAGTTATCATTGAGACCGAATAAGGAATCTCACAAGTCTCATAAACGAGTAGTCAGCCACCCAGAAGTTTTAAACCAGTTGGCTGCCCCTCCTAGCTAACTGAAGAAGCGAAGAGCCCGCCCAGCCTTTGAGACTGTGTAAATTTAAGGTGCAAAGTTTTTTTGTATGATTTTATGGAATTGCAAATTAGAATTGCAGGAATGCTCTATTCTTCTCTGGCCAACTAATTACTTGAATACCCAGTGAATAGCTTGCATCAGTATATTATAAAGCAGTTATTATAGTTACAGTACGGAAGCTAAAAGAGTCCTCATTAGATAGGAATATCAAAAATTAAACTTGTAATTTTCTCAGGCAGTTTAGTTAGGCATGTCTTTTTTTTTTCGGAGTTCTGGACATTATAAAGCAAGGGAATGGGACAATCACCTTGATTGAATGTGGTGCTTTGCACCTCAGTTTACAACCTTTTCATATCTGCCATGCTTGCTGATTCTAGTTTTAATTTATCTTTGACTTTCGTAAATGGATTTCTCTTAAAGTGACATGAGATTTTATTGTCGTGTCAGCCAAAAACGAGAAAAAGAAGTGAATTCTTACTTGACAAAAGATGGGTGGTCGATATTAATTTGGAACCTACTTTGAAAAATAATTACTATCAAAATTCACGAGTAATTAGTTAATTTTACAAAGAAAGTGTTAAAACTAGTCTAAATTATAATAAACAAACAAAGAAAAAGAGGCGGGATTTAAGGCATAAAAAATGAGAATATGTCGTCCGCTCTCCTAAATAGATAAAAGAAAAAGAGAGGAAGAGTGCCGACATGAAAGCTACATATTTTACGGAGATTGAATTTTTTGTTCGAATGGTTAGTCCTCAAATATTTTAATAATAATTGTTCTTGGTACAAAAAACAAATGACACTGGCGGTGATGGCAAGCCCTAGAGAAGGTACTAACATTGCATATAACCATTGCTCCCATAGCAAACATGGTCAAACATATGGCAAGCCCAAAAGAAATTTTAAACATGTTAGGAGATTGAACACTCTCACCGCAGCTCAAATAAAGATAAGAAACAAATTGTTATATTAGAAATAACACTTTGGGTGACGCTACCTTCCACAATAAAGAAAATATACAACTTGAGCGGTTCAGCCTTCCACAGTAAATAAATTAAAGGCAATAAACAAAATAAAAGTACCAAAATTTAACGTGGTAAAACCCTCAATTTGAGGGAAACACCCACGAGACAAGACCGAAAATATTTTACTATAAAGAAAAATATTATAATCTCTCTCACAATTAGAATGGAGGAGATAACAAGGGAGAAAGAAGAGAAAGTTTAATACATAAGCTTGGGACAATTATAAGGGGGGGAGGAGACTTTATTATATAGACTAGCCTCCCCCTTGACTTATTGTTTCCCACCAATGTGGGATTGTGTGAAAGGCAAAAATGCCTTCACACCTCACATTCACACTTCACATTCTCCCACTTGAAGGTATTTTTCCTTTCAGTCTTGTCTTTATACATGCTGTTCACGTCTCTAACATGTCACAAGACGTCCTACACTAGATGAACTTATCAGCATTGATTGGTTTGGTCAATACATCTGCTATGTTGTCCTTTGTGTGGATTTTCTGCATATCTACTATTCCATCTTCCACTACTTCTCATACATAATGATATTGAACTCCTATGTGCTTCGTTCTTGAATGAAAGGCTAGATTCTTTGCGATATGCAAGGCACTCTGACTATCACAAAATAAAGAAATCTTCTCTTGTTTGTGCCTAAGTTCCTCCAATAACCTTTTGATCCAAATAGCTTCCTTGCAAGCTTGTGTAGCTGCCATATACTCTGCTTTTGTTATAGATAAAGCCACAACAGTTTGAAGTTTGGATACTCAGCTCACAACACCTCCTGCAAGTGTAAAAACATAGCCTGTAGTGGAGTTCTTTTTGTTAATATCTCCTGCAAAATCTGAATCAACACAGCCCTTGACAATGAACTCTGATCCTCTATAACATAGTACAGCATCAGAGGTCCCTTTGATATATCTAAGGATCCTCTTAACATAATTCCAATGCTTTTTCCTCGGATTAGCCATGATCTACTGACCGCTCCCACTGCTTGTGCAATATGTGGTCTTGTACAAATCATAGCATACATTAGGCTCCCTACTGCTGATGCATACGGTAATCGAGACATTTCCATCCTCTTTGCTTCATTTTTGGGGCTCATACTTGAGGATAATTTATGATTAATAGGAAATGGGATGGAAATTGGCCTACAATCTTGCATGTTGAAGCGACGCAAGATTTTCTTCAAGTAGTTCTTTTGAGATCGCCAAATCTTTCTGTTTTTTCTGTCTCGGTGAATTTGCATCTCTAGAATCTTGTTTGCCGGTCCTAAATCCTTCATTTCAAATCCCCTAGCCAATTGTGCCTTTAATTCTTGGACCTGATCTTTGTTAGTGCTTGCAATCAACATATCGTCCACGTACAACAGCAAAATGACAAAGTCTTCCTCAAACCTCTTGTAATACGTACAATGATCTGAACTGAGTCTGTTGTACCCAAGGTTGATGATGAATGAATTAAATCTCTTGTACCAACACCTTGGCGCTTGTTTTAAGCCGTACAGAGATTTGTCAACCTGCAGACCAAGTTCTCCTTTCCTTCCTTAATAAAACCTTCTAGTTGGAGCATATAAATTCCTTCTTCAAGTTCTTCATGAAAAAATGCAGTTTTTACATCTAACTGCTCTAAGTGTAAGTCAAATGTAGCACACATAGCCAAGATGGCTCGAATTATTGTAGTCTTACCACAGGAGAGAATATCTCGTTGAAATCAACTTCTTCTTTCTGAGCATATCCTTTGACCACCAGTCTAGCATGATACTGCTCCATTTGATCATTCCCATCACGTTTGATCTTGTAGACCCATTTGTTTTCGATGGCTTTTCTTCCATGTGGTAGTGGCACAAGTTCCCCTGTCTTGTTTTTGTCTAAAGCTTCCATCTTTTCATGCATTGCTGTCATCCATAAAGATGCATCAGAACTTTTTATAGCCTCCTGAAAGGTTGAAGGCTCCCTATCTTCTGTTAGGAGATAGTATGCAACATTGCTCGCCATCACATACTCTAAGTGCCAAGAAGGTTCCCTTCTTTCTCGAGTTGATCGATAGACTTCAAGTGCTTCAGACTCGACTGGTTTTTGATCATCGTGTTCTGGTATTGCTTCAGAAGAAACTGTTTCTTCCTGTACTGATACAGTCTTTACATTTTTCTTCGTGCTATCATTTTCTTCACATTTAAACATGTCTTTTACAAAGACTACATCCCTGCTGATGACAACCTTATGGGCAGTAGGATCCCATAGGTGATACCCCTTAGCTCCATCAACATACCCCAAGAAGATACATTTCTTGGATTTTGGATCTAGCTTCGTTCTTTCTTGGTCATGATACATCACATAAGCAGGACATCGGAAAATATGAAGGGAGGAATATTCAGTTGGCTTACCAGTCCACATCTCCATAGGTGTCTTCGTCTCAATTGCTATTGATGGATACCTATTTATCAAGTAACAGGCTGTAGTGGCTGCTTCTGCCCAAAATATCTTGGGTAGACCCGTAGTCCTTAGCAACGCTCTCATTCTTTCTGCGAGAGTTCTATTTATCTGCTCTACCACTCTATTTTGTTGTGGTGTATAAGCAACTGTCTTCTGTCGTTTAACACCTTTTTTACTGCAAAATGCATCAAATTCTTTATTGCAGAATTCTCTCCCATTATCTGTCCTCAAACACTTGATCCTTTTTCCGGACTGAAGTTCCACCTGTGCTTTGAAGGCTTTAAATACAGGAAATACATCTGACTTTTTCTTGATGACATATACCCAACATCTCCTGGAATAATCATCCACAAACAATACAAAGTAGTTTGCTCCTCCTAGGGATGTAACCGGTGATTCCCAAACATCAGAATGAATCAAGTCTAGAATGTTTTTACTCCTTGTAATAGATCTGCTAAAACTCAGTCTACTCTGCTTGCTAATAGCACAATGCTCACAGAATGGTAAACTTACAGTTTTAATTCCAGAAGTAGTTTTCAATCAGAGAGAAGCTTCAAACCCTTTTCGGACATATGGCCAAGTCTTTGATGCCATATCATAGACAATTCTTCTCCAGAACTAGCAATAGCTATTTCTGCCTCCTGAACAGTTTCTCCATGGAACATGTATAGGTTAGCAATAATCTTTTCTACCTTCATCACCACAAGCGCGCCTCTGATAACCTTCATAATCCCATTTTTTGTATAGAACTCATATTCGAGGTCATCCAACTGTCCCATTGATAGCAAATTTTTCTTCAAGCCAATCACATGTCGTGCATCTTGGATAGTGCGAATCGTACCATCAAACATTTTTACTTTGACGGTTCTAATACTAGCGATTTTCAAGGCATGATCATTACCTATGTACACAGACCCTTCTAAGATAGGCTTATATTGATAGAACCAATCTCTTCTAGAAGTCATATGCCATGTTACTTTTGAATCAATTAGCCAAATATCAGCAAACCTTTTTCTGCCTTCCGTAACTGTTGTTGACTCGCTGCACAAGATTTCACCATCCCCTGAAGTACTTGCTACACAACCCTGAGATCCTGACGACTCAGATTCTTTTCCTTTGCTGTTTCCCTCTCCATTCTTCTTAAGATGCCAACACTCGTTTTTCACGTGTCTTTGCTTTCCACAATGGTAACATTTAACAAACTTCCTTCCTTTATACTTTCCCCTATTCTGATTGTGACTTCCACTAGAACCACGTTCCCTTGATCTTTCTCTGTTAGCAGATAAAGCCTCTGCTTGTTGAGAAGTCATTATTCTGTCTTCTTTGTTTTTACTTTTGCTTTCTTCTTCGAAAACAGCAATCACAACATCATTAAAGACTAGAGATGACTTCATCGAGCCATTTGCCAAGTTGAGGATGAGATTATCATATGAATCAGGTAGACTCTGAAGTAGAAGCTCAGCACGTTCCTTCTCTTCTATATTATGCTTCATGGTTGAGAGCTGAGGGAATAACGTCTTCAAAGTGTTGATATGTTTAGTCACCGGAGTGGTTTCTGACATATGAAGAGTGTACAGCTTCATTTTCAAGAAAATTTTGTTGTGGACTCATCATTTGTTTATATAATTATAATAATAATAATAATAATAATAATAATAATAATAATAATAATAATAATAAGCAATTAATTTATAAAATAATTATTAAATGTAATTACTTAATAATATGTTTACGTTGATGCTAATAATTGAAAAATAAATAAGTAATATTAAAATTATCATTAATAAGATAATTAAATAGGTAATGATTTTAAAAATCTAATAATGATTATAAAGTATTTAAAATTCCAATTTACTATATTGAATTTTTATGTAAAAATTTAATAGGCCTTTTTTCTGAAATTAATTTTAGTTATCAAAAAATATAATATTATATTTATAATATATCATTAGATCATAAATTCTATATATTCTTAATTCATACTCCAATTAGAAATAGTTTTGAGTAGTTTTGTTAATTTAGATTACTATAATAAATATCTAACTAATTTGTCATTTATGCTGTTATACTATTATTTAATTATACAAATGTCATATTAGTTAAATACCCTATCTTTTTTAGATTTTCTAATAATACAAATTATAATTAAAAATTTCAACAAGTAAAAAAATTAAACAATTTTCTTTTAATTAAATTTATTAGTAATAATTTAAAAATTTTAATTATTATATATAATCTTATCTAGTCTTGTATGGAAGATCCAACGTTGACCCTTAAGGGCGCGTTTTGGGGGCAGGCTTAGAGAGGGAATGGACTATATTTAAGGATTATTAGTCTTGAACTATTGTTTGGTGTTTTAATATGGATTGGGACTATAAATCTGAGCAATAAAATAATCTCAATCAATAAGAACTATTCAATCCCACTCTCCACGATGAGACAGCTTGAGACAAGGATTGTGTTTTTTTTATTTTAATTAATAATAATATAAAACTAATGTAATATTATATAAAAATAAAACAAAACAAAATGAATATTAATATTAATATCAAAATAGTAATATTTAATAAATTTGAAATAAATATAATTTTTAACTATATTTAAATATTTAATCACGTTGTAATAAAAATAATTTTTATTATAAATATTTTAGTTTTAGTAATATTACAACTTTTTTATTTTTATTACAATTCATAATATCATAATTAAAATATAATATAATAATAAATAAAAATAAAAATATTATTAAATTCATATTAAATAATATTAAAAATACTTACTTTCTAATAAAATAGTAATACTTAAAAATTTTTTAATAAATATAATTCGTAGCTATATTGAAATAATTAATTAAATATAAAAATGATGTAATAATAAATTTGAATAAAATTAAATTAGTTTGTATTTAAAAATTGATTTTTTAAAACTTTATTATATACTAATATAAAATGAAGTCCTATACCACATCAAATATAAGACAGTACTATTGTAGTCCAATCCTAATTTCAATCCCAATCTTTCTCCAGTCTAGTCTAATCCCGACTCCCAAACGCAACCTAAGAGTAGTCTACGTGACATTTAGGGAACCATGGGTCTTTTTATCCCATGCCTCATACTAATTAAAAATTTACTTCTATACTTAAATAATAATATTAATTGATTGCATGATTAATAAAGGGTATTAAAAATTTTAGTATGATAGTCATTATAGTAGTGTTAATTATTATAAGATTAAATTTTAAATAGGCTAAAAAATTTAAATTTTAAAAATATTTAGAGTTAATATTTACATAAATTATTTAGATCAATGCTTGATATATCCAATACTCTATCTCCTAATTAGTTTCAATTCATTTGTTAGTAAAATTTGATTTCTTTTTACAACTGTAGTCTATGGACTCTAATAAGAAATAAACATATAGGGCATGTTTGATGCGCTATATAATAATGTATAGGATAACATAAATTTATTTTGATTAGATTAGATTGAATAGTATAGAATAAGATTAGATAAGACATAATACTCTACTGTATTTGGTATAGTATATTAGATAAAACGTAAAAAAAATTATAATATGAAAGTTTAATTTAAATATAAAATAAATTAAAATAATAATTAAAATTATTTTTAAAATAAAAATTTAATTATTAAATCTTTTATTTATTTAAATGATTAATTTTTATTTAAATATTTAATAAAATATTTATTAATTATATAAATATATAATTTATATAATTTTTTGGTATTTATTAGTAAAAATTGAAATAAAAATAAGCTTATACGGTGTTAATCCATGGGTGGACTTGGTATAAAAAAGCTCAACTTTTATGTAAACAGTACTGCTACATTATCCACTATAGTGTCGCTACAGTACCCGCGTTATACTATACAATCTCGTTCAAAATCTGATCAAACATAATATAATTTCTTAAGTTATACTATGCAGCGCTATATAGTGCATCAAATACGTATAGTAATAGACTATCATAAAAAAAAAAGGATACGTGTTAAGTTTTTAGTCGAAGCTTTTTACTGGTAGTAAGCAATTGAATTTAATGTGTTAAACAAGAAATAAATAAACACAGTAATAGACTATTATATATATCTTTGTTAATTATAAAACACTAATAGTTGGAGCTCGATGTGTTTAATTAATGTTATAGATTTTTACTCCTTGATTGCTCTTATGAATTGGCAATCTTCGCATAGTACTCAATGATAAATGGTATGGTATATAGATTAGATGAACACACATATATAATAAGGTATAGACCGACAAATTGAAAGTTTAATTTAATTTTAGTAAATTAAACCAAGTATTGCAAGTCTTTTCTAGCTACATACCCACTTGATTAATCACAATGCAAAATATTAATGTGACGTGTTTGATTGGTGCTTATTTTCAACCTACTTTATGTCACAAGTTTAATCAACAATAATAATGCAAATTAACATTACATATATATATATATGTATATATATATGTATACATATATATATATGTATATATATATGTATATGTATATGTATATATACATATATATGTATATGTATATGTATATATATATGTATATGTATATATATATGTATATGTATATATATATGTATATATATATGTATATGTATATATATATGTTACATGATCGTTCCTTAGTCTCTATTAAATTAACTTCTTTATCGAATCAACATAATTTGATTTAGATAATATGATTTTATAATCTTTTATTAGCAACAAAAAGGTGGGGTTAAGATAATATGCAAGCAAAATATATATGGGTAGTGTAATGGCATTTGCCCTCGTGAATTTGGAATTTGTTTCAGTAATTAACAGTATAAATTTGTTTTATTTGAACATAGTCCCATCTCTGTGATTGAATTTGGTTGGTGAACTTTAGTGACCATTAACCACCAACATTTTTGTTTTAATACAGTTATGTTTTTCTCTCTTTTTTTTTTTTTTAACTTTATTTAATATGATTTCAAGAGTTAAGACAGAATTGAAAAATAAAGTGAGCACAACGACTTTGCAATTTAATCAATTAAAATTTGAATATAAATTAATTCTAAATCTCATGATGCCATGCAGACTCGTTGGTGTGTTTCTCCTCTACATAATTATTCAAATTGTCAGATACGTTAACCATATATAGAAATGTATATATGTAGCATTGACACTGCCATTTGAAGAGGACAATAGATGGAGATTACCTGCATAATAATCATTCATAGCTGCCGCACGCAAAGCTGTCTTTCCGTCGGGTCCTTCATGGGCTGCTGATACACAGCTTCCTAATATTGCATTCACCGTTTCATCCGAGACGTTGCAATATGAAGCAGCAGCAAGATGAAGTGGAGTTTGGGCAGAGTTATCAGCAGAATATGAAAAATGAGGCAATGCTTTTTTACTCAGCTCTTAGCCCGCTCTCAACATCATCTTCATGTTCAAATTGACGAAGAACTTCCACTATAGCAGCGTGCGGCTGCGGGGATAAAGTATTTTGGAGTATGTTTGGGCGCGACATGGAGTGGAATATCACCTTTGGCATTGGCTTGTCAAGGATTTTTTTTTCACAAACTCGATTGATGCCTTCGTTTCATTATGAAATTCATCAAACTATTCCTTTCAAGATCGGATGTGGATATGGAGGATTGCAACCTTGGATATCTGTGTTACTCTCTGCTCAAGATCTCAACCTTTTCCCACGAAGGGTTCAACATTACCCTCAGCTGCGGCTTTGTATAGATCAGGATGCATGGGTTGGATGATCTCGCTGTTACCGCTTTCTTTGCCAGACTCGGATCTTTTAATTTAATAAAACTGAAGTAAAGATAAAGTATTCCTAAAACATATTTCTCAGGAAAAAGTATTTCCAGGTAATTGTGGGAGCTTAATTACCATCATATTTATGACATTAAATGATTGACTTTCTCTAGCAATTTATAATTTAAGTCTTCTATTATTGGTTGTAATGATTATGCCTTAATCGTTAGCCCTTTTGATTGCTAAGCACAAGGTACGAGAAAACCAAATTGAGTAAACAAAAATAAAATAATATAATATAAAGTTCTCAGAAGGGATAATAAACATGACAATATGCATGCAACAAAGAACAACTGAAATCATAAACAACTTTCCATTTTTATGACTAATCTTTCTGAGAAAAAAAAATCAGAAAACACATACTAAATTTTGCACTGGCTATATATGTAATACTTTGAGTTCTTTACATTTATAGCGATAGTTTTATTGAAAAGAACATACAAATAATATAATACTTCTCTTACTCATCAATAATACTATACATACAACATAACCATATGACCATCTTAACACAACCTAATATGCTATGATTTCATTAGATGATAAAAATACATAATAAATAAAAGAAATTTTAATATTAATATGGCATCCATTAATATTCTACCATGTACATTAGTGGTTTTATAAGTTGATCGTATATATATGTAAAATATCAATTATTGCTTCGAAAATGATATCACAAAGTTAAGGTTTCAAATTAACGATATAGCAGGTGATGACATGGCTCTGCTAAATCACTCGTTCAACTATCCAAAATAAACTATTAACAAACTCTAACCTGACTCGACAGGGACTTGATTTGAGAAAATTTCTTTTACAATATATAATAATTGTTATATAAACACCACTTGTTGCGTGTGGCTTCTCCATAACCTGCCACATGAATTTGACGTGTACAATTCTCCTATTACTCAGCCTATGCGTGGAAGAATTAAAGGAAGCCAAATAATTTTGATCGCACATGTAAAGATCTCCATTTGACGTACATTTAATTAATTGCCTATCTCTCATTGGCTTATGTGTATTATAAACAAAGACTTTGGGTTAAGAAATGATTCACCCGAATGCTTTGACGCACAAGAATACTTTCTCCCTCGCACTTCTATTCGTCATATTTTTGTTTCCTTTCATTTGCACCCTTGTTACACTTTTGTTACATTTTATTTGATTAAATTTTCATCACACGTTATCATTACGAATAGCTCTAGTTTTATAAATATACTCTGTGGTTGCCACTTTGTTAAATCTTCCACATTAGAAAGTAAATTCTACTGTTATTTTGTTCCAGTTGTTTCTGTACTAGATAATTGAAGAAATCAGAGGACGAAAGAATCAAGAAGATAGAGAATATATGGAAAAATATTTTGACGATGTTAAATATTACAAGCCTCCAATTTTCTGCTTTTGGTGGGAACAAAGAAAAATATAAACAATGGCTAGAAACACAAAAAATTATTTACGTAAAGTGAATCTTGAAAACTCCATCAAATTAAGAAGGAACCCAGATTACTTTACAAGCAAAAGCAAAGGTCTTGAATTTCTACTCCATCATCCGAATGAAAATTTGCAAGCTAAAGTCTTGATGCAGAAGATCCACTAATTTTGTGGAAAAACCTAGAAGAAATATGTCATCATCAAATACATGTTACGCTTCCTCAAGCTCAATAAGATTGGAATAACTTGCAATTTCAAGACTTCAAAACTTTTTTCTGATTACAATTCAACACTTTTCAAGATTACTTCACGATTGAAGTTTTGCGGTCAGGAAGTGACTGAAATAAACAAAATTGAGAAGACTCTATCAACATTTCATTCTTCAAATATTGTTCTGCAACAAATTTATTGAGAGCATTATTTTAAAAGATATTCCGATTTAATCACATGTTTGTTGGTTATGATAATGAAATTTTACTACAAAATGAATGATCACGTCTAACTGGTTCACTACCAATTTCTAAAACAAATGCCAACATTTACAAAAATGATCATAATCGCAACCAATGACATGGACAAGGACAATGTTGAGGACATAGATAGAGACATCATAGGAGAGACAAGTACAGCTCTTCTGATCATAAAAAATGACAATTATGAAGACAAAAGAAGTGAAAAAAAAATCGACTGATGATAACATTTGTTACAGATATGTTACAAAAGGTCACCAGACTCAAAATTGCCACACGTCACAACACTCGATATACCTTTACCATGCATCTAGAAGAAACAAAGGAAAAGACATCGAGACGAATGTTCTTGAAGATCTTGACAAAGAGAAGACCGCTCATCTTGAAGTTTCTTTTTCAAGATACGAAATGATTTAAGCAATGGGATATCTTCATCTTTATTGTTCATATTTTCTGTTTGTATTTTATCATTGTTCTTGCTGTTAATATATTGTCTGTTGATTATATTTTGTTATTAATCTTATAATAGTGCCCCCACTAAAATTTTTTTCCCATCAATCTTACTCATTTGGATATCTAGTAAAGTGCATATTTTCCCCTTTATACGGGAATTCGATTTCCATATTTTCTCAAAGTTGAAGCCCTTGAGTTGTATCGCTTATCTCCCAGTTGAGATTACTCCTAGTAGAGACTTATCTACCAGTCGAGACTACTCTTGTTAGAGACTTATCTCCTAGTTGAGACTAATCTTGGTGGAGACTTCTTTCCCACTCAAGACTACTCCTATTGGAGACAAAAAGGTTAAAGCTCTTGGGGAAGTTGATATCCTTGATTGAGACATGGAAACGAGAAATAATCCATCGTCAATAACATGACCTGATTGGAAATGATACAATTTTGGTCGAGTTGGCCTACTTGATAAAATAAGAAAACAATGTCACTTTGTACAAAGTTTGACTTGTGACCTATAACAAAGTTTGACCTGTAACACAAAATTTCCTATATATGAAGACCTAAAACTTGATGAATTATATATATTTGCAAAGATGTAATTATATTTAACACTTGTCAGTCTTGGCAAACTTGACATACATTTATTTGAATTATAATTGCATACTAATGCAGTATATTAGATACCAATTTTTACAGGAAAATCTTTGATAGATCAATCACAGTCTATTTCTACCACTATAGGGAGAGTACCCATTAGATAATTATTTATTTTGGAGAGCATATATATCCTGGACATATGTGCATTGCACTCTTTTTTCCCTTCGACTAGGTTTTGTCTCAATGAATTTTCTTAGCAAGGTTTTTAATGAGACAATTTTTGCTCCACCACCACTACTTTAGTTTATTATATAATTTTATTTCTTTGCTAAGGTTTTTATTCCACCGAGTTTTTCTTTGGTGCAGTCAAATATAGTTATATAAAAATTGGTAAAACCCCAAAAGAGAGTGTTATATAATAGGTGGTGTTCCACCATTTATTACGTGTGACTTCTCCATAATATGCCTCATGAATTAGACGTGTCAACCTATGCGTGGAAGAAGTAAAGGATGCCAAGTAATTTTGATCACACATGTAAAGATCTCCATTTGACGTACATTTAATTAGTTGCCAATCTCTCATTGGCTTATGTGACACGACCCGCCTTTAGCTATACGGGCGAATCATGCCTAAAACTGTGGACTACTGGCTATTTCTTAATTCTTATCTTTCTTATGGAACACATTTAAAATTATTCTCATTACATCCACAAATGAAATTTAAAATAAAACAATTTAACTATTACAACCTTAACATATCCTTGCACCATCACGTGGCTGGGCCTCCACACTTCTTAACTAGATCACATTTTACTTTCATCCTGGGGGGGAAAATTTTAAAAAGAAAGAAAAATAAAAACAAAAATGTGAGTATAAAACTCAGTGAGTGGAGATAAAAAATTGTATTTGTAAATAAATCCAAAAGAAATCATATTGTTATAAAATAAATATTTGCTTTATATAAAAAAATAGTCTTTATAGTCTATAACTTTTATATCATTTAAAATGTCATAAAACTTTAAAATAAATAACTATTGAATGACTAAATTCTTTAAAATACTAGTTATAATTAAAACAATAAAATAATCATCTTTAATCGTATAATACGATACTCTTGATGATCATACTAAAAATCATTGCTTCGGTTATTTACTATGCAAAACATAATTTTCTTAAAAATCCTCTTTCAGAAGAAACTTTTGTGAATTATGCTTCTTTTTCAAACTAACTCATATAAACATATTCAAAACACTTTTCATTATACTAAACAAATACCCCTGAAACTGTCTCATCCTGCCTGGCGAGATCTAACATCGCACAGGCAAAGCTATCTGAATTTTTTCATACCTGGTGAGATCTACATCACGCAGGCAGAGCTATCTGTACCTGGCAAGATCTAACATCGTGCAGGCCTGCTATCTGGTCATACGCATGCGTAGAGCTGCCCTCAAAGGGCTAATGCGCCCAGATCACACGACCCAAAGCCTCTATGTGTGTCTGAACGGACCCCAAAGGCCTCTATCTGTATCACTGTCTAAGTGATCTGACTAATTATCAGGATATCAGGGTACTAGCTTAATATAACATAACCACACTTTCTTATTTTCATTAAAAACTGATTTCATTTAAAAAACTGCTTTATATGCTAAAATTTCTCTTTTCAAGCAATTTATCAAAATCTGAAAATTTTTATGCAAGCTCAAACTAGAAATATTTGTATTATTTAAATTAATCTATAACAAACATTTAAAAAGACCTTTCTAAGCACTTCAAGAAATCCTTGAGTCAAATGACTATGAAAACTTTAAATATCAATGCTTTCACGCTTTCTCTAAATTTATAAAGTATAACTTTCTGGAAAACTAAAATGCACTTCAAATACAAAATCTGATTTTTCTTTTCTAAATGTTATATCTTTGTTCAAAACAAATTTTTTTACAACTAAAATTCATGTCTGCAACCAATTTGAAACTAGCATTGAAATATCTTAATAATTAAAAATAAGTATAATAAATGGGTCTATCTACTCTCAAGAAATACTATAAAAACTAACTTGAATTCTTCTAAATTCGCTAAAATTCTCGATAATTCTATAAAATGCTAAATAAACATAACTAAGTAAATACTAAAACATATTTCTAATTATCCAGAAATAAATCTTCTACTCTTTCTAAAATTTTCTAAAATATCCATAAAATAAAATACTTTTCATCTCACTATAAACCATAATTTATATTTTTATCTCAACATCTCATATATCATACTTTAACTAAAATCTTTTTGACTATTCTAAATTTTTCATAATTCTGCATTCAGGTCCTTGAAATTTCTGGAACAGCTTTCTAAATTTGTAATTCAACCCCTACTGCTGGGAAATTTTAAAATTTTGCATTGTCACCCCTGCATAATTAAATTCTAATTTTCAAAACTTTTTCTTTTTTTTTCTATGCTATTATTTTGAATATAAAATCACTTATCATTTTTGTTAACCAAAACCACCATTTTTTCAACATATGTATTTATTTAACCCAATACCTCAATTTTTTATACTAATTCATTTAATTATAAAATGTCTCTTTTCCAATCATAAACAAAACTTTCGACTTTCCACCAACATGTAATATATATATATATATATATTACAACTTTCACTTTACATTTATTTTTCTCTTCTACTCAAATTTATCGAAACAATAATTACTATACATTCAAAACTAATCTATTAGCACCACCATAACCATCTCTTCTATCCAAAATCTAATCCTTTACACACTCTTATTTTCAAAATACATAAATCATCATTATCTATTCTAAAAACTTTTAATATAACTCAATTAATTAAACTAATAACTTAAATCATATGAAAAACCATAAATTTAATACACTTTAATATAGTATGAAATTCTCAAAACATAATCCACTCACATATTTGGTTGCACAATTCGGTTAGCTCGGATTTGATTCCAAAATCAATATTCCACATAATTGGCCACATCCTTCAACAAAGAATTTATCCTTCATTATCCTAACATCATAAAAGAGCTCATTACATCATATTCAATTAGTAATTAACTTGAATATTTAAAATTCTCAATATCCAACTTCATATCTTAATCCAATCAATCCTAATTAATCGTATTTCTAAACTTCTTAAACAGAACAGTTCTTATTGTCTGATTTTTAATAAATAACATCAGAATGGTCTAAAATTTTATACAGACCTTCTTCACATACATATCTAATAACATATAAAATTTCATAGCATTCCAAGTTCATTAAGTACCTCAAAATCTTCATGTTTCTAGATACAAAAATTCTGTAAATTCATTTCCAGAACTGACCTCTCCATATTCCAAAATACATGATAATTCATACTAAATTCATAAAATCACAAAACTCTTCAGATGTAAACTAGACATATACACAAACTCATATCCCAAATTTTATAATTTTTGAAGACCTCTAGGTACCTCAAATCACTTACCCAAAACTGATTTTCTGCAGAAAAATTGAATTTCCAGTAGTGAACAGTAAACTTCGAAAATTCATATAAAATTGCATACTCAACATTTTTCAGTGATTCCAACCTTAAATAAATCCTTATGATGTTTATTTTAATATATATGAATTTCAGAATCAGATTCAAAGCCAATAAATTGCAGAAATTTTCGGAATTGCTACTATTCACAAAACCCTAAATTTAATTTCAACATCTTAAACCTTCAAATTCACCAAGACAAACCATAAACACATCAAGAAAATGATCAATTACCTTAAATAAAACTTCAATTCCATCTTAATCCTCCTTCTCTCTCTAGATTCTCTCCCTAAAAATTATAAAACATCTAAATATCTCCTTAAATTTCAATCCTCTTGCATGAAAAATACAAAAATAACTTAATATTGTCTTGAAATTATGAAAATTACCTGATTTTTCTCTTCACACAACTCTCAAATTGACTTCTTTCCTTTCTCCTCTCTTCAGCCGTCACCCCTCTCCATTTTTCTAGAATTCTCCTCTTTTTTTTTGTTCTTATAATTAATTTTTTCTAAGGGCTGGGCTTACATGTGATGGGCTGATTATAAAAAAATCAGTTGGACTTGGGCTTTTAATATAGGCCCATGAATGTGATGTTTCATTATGTGTATTATAAATAAAGTCTTTGGATTGAGAAATGATTCGCCTGAATGCTTTGATGCGCAAGAATACTTCCTCTCTCGCACTTATATTCTTCATATTTTAGTTTCCTTTCCTTTGCACCCTTGTTACATTTTAATTACATTTTATTTGATTATAATTTTGATCACAGTATCCAAATAGTTCTTTTGTGTTAAACGACGTGTAAGTGTATCGAACTAGATAGTCATCAACTTATAAAAATGCCTTTCCTTTTTGTCTAACATATTTTTGAGAGCCAACGCCTGATTTCTTCTGCCTAACTTTAAATTACTTGGATTAAATTGGAGCTGATCGAACCTTAACAAATGATATTGTCTTATACATTAACTTCATTTTTCCTTACCAGTCGATTGACAATTTGAGAAAGATAGATCTTTACAGTGTTGGAAGTCTGCACTATCTCTCTCGGTTTGTCTAGAAGCATCAGATATTTCTCCATGAATTTCTCCCATCACATTTTCTACTCGCTCACACTTTGCAACTACAATTTTTTAATGTCAGAATTTTACAGCCACAACTCAGTAAAAATCTCGCAACTTGCTGGGCTGAGAAGAAGCTTCAAAATTCAAGAATTTTCCATCACCGACTTACATTGGCTCATAAATATAAAAATGTGGCAGCGAGCTGAAAAGTAAGAGCAAATATGTGAAAGAATTGAGGAGAGGTCACTAGCTTAATCACGGTGTTAACGTGTGTGAGTGGAGGTAATAATTGTGAGACAAAAGTGAGTTGGGTGCACGATTTTGTTTGTGTGGGAAAAGAGTGAAAGCAAGCGGACAAGTCTCGTGTGTGAGGATTATGCGTATTGGTGTTAAGATATACAAGATTGTAATTGTAATAAGTTTGAGTGCACAAGTGAGGAAAACTGCTAAGGATCCCCTTGTTTTGACCGAAGCATTGCCCCCAAGTTTATATTTAGGAAAACCCTCATTTTTAAACAGCTGTCAAGAACAATAACTTTTTAAGGGCATTGTTGACCTTTCGAATACTTAAATTATAAAATAATAAAATCTATTTAAAATTAATAAAAATATTAAAATCCAAGATTAATAAAAATATTAAAACCTTCTTCTTCTTCTTCTTCTTCTTCTTCTTCTTCTTCTTCTTCTTCTTCTTCTCTCTCTCTCTTCCATTCGCGTTTTTATAGCATTCTTAAAATATGGAAAATTGAAAAAATACTTCAAATTAAAGATCTCATTGAAAAATAAGCTATGCCCATGAAATTTTAATAAGTAGACCTTTTCTCTCATAAATTATTTCATTACCCTTCTTCCTATATTTTCCTTATTTTCTCTCACAAGGACTACTCCTATAATTCCAATATCTCTCTAATCTTCTTCTCTCTTGTTCTTATGTTTTCCCGCATTTTCTTTCTCTTATTCATTATCAAATATATTCATCAACTCAAGTTTTAAAACGAGAAGAAAGAAGCCAAGAGAGAAACAAATAACGGTTTGAGAATTCGATATCATGAAATCTAATACTCAACAACATAAAATCCAACATTCGACAACATAAAAGTCGACACTCAACAATATGGAATTTAACACTCAACAATATAAAATCTGACACTTGACGGAATCTGACACTTGATCGAAGGCATGAAAACTGACACTCGACGGTATGGAATCTAACACTCAACAGTATAAAATCCGACACTCGACGGAATCTGACAGTTGAAAACATGAAATTCAACACTTGAAAGCAGGAAATCCGATACTGGACGGCATAAAATCTGACATTCGACAGCATGAAATCGACACTTGATGGCATGAATTGATGCTTGATATGTTTGATGACATGAAATCCAAAACTTGATGGCATAAAATCTGACAGCACAAAAGTGATTGAATTAATTAAGTGGACAAGTGTATGGAGAAATCAAAGTGAGATAGTGATTTGATTACAATTCCAAATTTTTGTTGGATGATGCTAGTTTTGAATAAGAGAAGAAAGTGTAGGAAAATATGAAAAGAAGAGAGAGAATATGAGAGAGATATAGGAATTTAGAGAGAGAAAAAGTGAAGAAGAGAGAAGAAGATGAAATTTTTTTCTATGTTATATTGTTGCGTTTTTTATTTTTATTTTTTTGTTTTCTTTTATTCTCGAAGGTTAATGAAGAAGGATAATGGGATAATTTAAAAAAAAAAAAGACTGCTGCATCAAAATGTTATGGAAGTAACTTATTTTTCAATGAGCCCTTTAATTTGAACTATTTTTTCAATTTTCTCTAAAATATCTACCGTCTTTTAACTTCTCCCTCCTCCCTTATCTTCTCTTCGACGCCCAATTTCTTCTCACATCTCCGTAACCAAATTTCTCCCCGCCTCTCCCCATGCTTGATTGTCTTCCGTAACAACTACGACCAAAAATGATGCGCCCAAATTGATGGTGATGGAATTGATTATTCGTACTCACCCTCATCTCACCAGAGCATATTGGATTTGGGTAAGCCCTAAGCCTTACCTCACTTCTATAGTTTCTCTCTTCTCCGCTCTATCTCTCACTTCTATTTGATTTAAACCAGCACAAACTATGAGCCCAGATTGGCAGTGGCACGATTTTCTATGGAGATTGCTGGTGGGTTTAATGGCTTGTTTTGGTGGCGATAGCTGGTGGCGGATATGGATTAGTAAGGTGTCTTTGATGTTTTGTGGGATTTACGAGTGAGAAATTGGAGAGTAACAAAGGGTGTGAGGTTTAGGGTTAAAATATGGTAAACTAGTAATTGCGTCGATGAATCTGTTCCCATCAGCATATTTTCGTATGGCCGTGCCTATCGAAAAATGGGGGTCCCAACATTGCTCAATGCAAAATTGGGGGGATAAAGTTACTTTGACCAAATCTAAGGGTCTCCACTACTATCGCATGAGTGAGGTGAGAAGCCTAGCCTAGCCATGCAAATTTAGGGGTTAGGTATTTGGCTACGGTACTATATCTGAAGTATCAATAATAAGATGTATCAGTATATAAGAAAAAAAAAATTAATATCATTAACTTACCATATAATTTATCATAATATTAGATGAGAAGCATATTTAAAAAATGTATCGACATCATTCTAAATGTTTGTAATTTTATATTAATTATGAGATCGATTGTTTTTAAATCTAAAGACTGAATATATCTTAATCTCAATCATTTAAATATTTTAAATTTATTTATTTTTTAATAAAATCTAAAAATAAGATAAAATCTTCTGAATATAGAAAGTTACAATCTTTAATTTTTAAGTAAATGTCAAAACATTTGAATATGCCTAATTTTTAATTATTTTTGAAATTATCCTTATTTTATATATATATTCAAAATTTTCATATCATTTGTAAGAAAATAAATTAAAAATATATTACCATTTACCAATCGCTTACATAATTCAATTTTAACTTTATTAAATTTTTATATGTATAGGTTTATATAACTTACAAATATAAAATATATATATATATGTACAAATCATACTTAATAAAGATATATGTGTCAATTTAACAGTTTTAAGACATTTTTAACTTAGAAAAATAAATAACTTAAAGACTTAGAAGAAGATATTAATCAATGAAAAACAAATATATCATTCAGATTTTTATACTTATACCTATTCAAATTTAAGTTAAATTTAGACTTATTTAAATTTCAGTTAAAAACAATCTGCCCTTAAGTCAAGGAGACAGATTCCGTTTGTTTTTAAATTAATAGAAGAGGGCAAAATAGAAAATTCACAAATCAACCATAAATCTAAATCAAAATTGCTTGCTTTAACAAAAAAAAAAAAAAACCAATATCCATCATCAGCACCACCACCAGATTGCCACGGCCATCTTCACCTATTAAGTTTGTAACATGAACTAACAACCAAAATGCCTAGAAAACATAAACCAGAACTAATAACCAACAACCACAATACCCCAAAAACATAAAACGACAATCTCCACCTCAGTTGCCAAAAAAAAAAAAAAAAACCTAGATTTATTTTCTAATCCAACCCACCTATAATTGTATCATTTTGCTTGAGCCAGTTTTAGAACACGTAACAACTTCGCCTTCATTTTTGAATCCCCGTTTCATTGCTCACACTCCGTATCTATAGCAGTAACTTCCCCAACTATTATATATAAATACAAACCCCAATTCAGCTGATGTGTTGTGCTTTCAAAAGTAAAAACAAAAACCAAAACCCACAACCCCCAAAACAACCACAAACCACAAAGAAACCCAATCCGCGCTGCTTAGTCTGCTAATACAAATAGCAGGTGGGCGGTGAAGTCCAGAACCTCCAAAACCAACAAAAAAAAAAAAAACCAGTTGTTTACCAAAAAAAAAACCAGTTGTTCCTTTCGCCTCTTATGCTTGAAAAAGAGAGAAGTATTTAAAAAAACGGAAAAGAAAGAAAAAGGGTGAGAAGGAGAGGAATGAAGAGAATAACTGCAACAACAATAACAAAAACAATAACGAAATGAGTTTAGAGAGAGAGAGAGAGAGGAGGTTATTTTTGGTAAAAACCACAAATCCACAAAAAAAAATCAAGGATTTATTAAAAAAAATCCACAAATCCTCTTCCAAAAAAAAAAAAAAAAAACTAGCTGACTGCCATGACCGATCACTCTTCTCCTTGTCGCATCGCTTTCCTTGACTTCTGCTCCGCTCCATTGCGCTTTGGCTCGACCCCGATTCTAGTCGCTAGAAATTATACTTCAAAAATTCTGTCTTCATTTTGTCTTTCCCTTTCTCTCCTTTAATATGCATATATATAAATGATATTATTTTCGAAAATGTTGAAATGAATATCACCATCAGTAAATCAGCTTTCTTTAAAGGAGACTATAATACATTCAAACATAGCTCAATGTGCATTGAGAGGACTCACGTTACAAATCAAATGTATTTGCATTATTTTATTTTATGCAGAAAGAAAATAATGGTCTGCTTATATGTTTCTGCTTAAGCAGTTGAGATTAGTAGTTAATACTAGTATCATCCTTGTATTAAAAAATATTTCCTTTTCATGTTGGTATGCTACCTTTTGTGCGCACAGTGGGGGAACACTGTGTTTCGTATTCTAAAGTTTTAACTATGCATCTAAAATTCAAAAGACAAAATCAAATGAAACCAAATCAACAAACAAGCAATTAACCACAAACACGAAACCAAGCACACATATAAATATATACGCACCTTTGACTTGCCTTCATTTTGCAATGCCAGTAAGTGGTTACCAGCATCTTCTCCGATCAAAGCATAAATACCAAGGAATCAAAAAATTAAAACCAATTTTCCATTGATAAAAATAAAAATACAAGACACACAAAAGTTTTGAGCAATCTATGCCATGGACAATGTCCACATTGAGGCACAAACCAATACACCCACTTGGCCAATACCGTGTTTGATGACTCAGAAAGCAATACACACAAAAATATTAAAAAAAAAAAAAAAAGAAAAGGACTGATCCTCTGTATCTTCCACGCCTTCTCTCATTTTCTAAGAAATCATAAGGAGACCCATCCTTCCAGCACTGAAATGGCCTGTTTTATACATATACATATACATACATACATACATATACATATACACATATACATATACATACATACATACATATACACATATACATACATACATACATACATACATACATACACACATACATATATATATATATATATATATATATAAAAGAACACTTAACAGCAATCCAATTAAAAGTGTTCACGCAAGCAGTCGAAAAGGCAATAAAGAAAGGAAATTCATATATAACACAGAAAACCCAGAAGCTCAGTACCGGTAAATAAATCATAAAACCTGAACAAAGGAAAAAACTATATATAATTCAACTAACACTTCTCTTTGTAACTTTTGCAAGGCCAAGGGAGGCAAGTGGGTCAAGAAAATATCAAACAATTCTGGCGGCATCTCGTCGTATATAACCTCTATAACCAAAAAAAAAAAAAAAATCAGACATTTTATTTGCCCACAACATTTTCGGCAAAAAGTTCACCAACCAAACCCCAAAAAAAAAAAACAATGAAAGAAAACTCTGTTTTCGGTGCTTCCATGGCTGAAGACAACAAGGAAAGAGCTTAACTCATTATGATAGCTTAATTCATTTAGGAACAAAATTGAAGATAACTTACTGTAGAAAATATATTCGCAAGTGCTAATCGGGAGAAAACAGAGACTTACCAGCATGATCAAAAATTACCTTTTTCTTGTTTTGGGTTTTAATTGTTGAATGATTCTTCCCTGCAGAGCCTGATCCATGCCCGTACTCCAAATTTCTAGCTCAGTCGAGTCGAGGTAAATTTTCACCAAATGGCCCCGTTCCCCATCCCATAACTATAAATAATCCCTTTCTCAAATTTAACTATTTTTGACCCCTTTTATCAAAACACAAAAATACCCTTCGAAACTATAAAAATTACAAAATTAAAAATCAAACATAATTCATGTCTTTGAAAAAATTAGGGCTTGTTTTTTCTTCTCACTTCCGTAACTTATCACCTCTGATATCACCTCTGCGCTTCTCACAACTGATATTCTTCTCTTTTGACACGACTTCTTTACTTCTCATATCATTTGTTTCTCACTTTTGATGCCGTCTGTTTCTTCTCACCTCCACCATCTTTTTGCTACACACTCTGCCACGTTGGCAAAAATATCAAGGAAATTCGCTTAAGTGCCAATAACTAAACCATTTTGGATATGTTTATGGAGTTGGCTGTGAAGAGGTCAAAGCCAGAAAACTCTATATATTGCCAAATAGAAACAAAAATCGTGAATTTGCACTATTTTTTAATAAGAAATTGGTTTTGGTCTGGGATGGGTGGCATCATAATTATTATTCTTTCCATGTTTTTTCCTTGTGTTTTGGTAGTTGCAATGTAGCTAACCTCCACAATATCAATAGTCAATTATTGTATAAGGGTGGCTACAATTCGTGCTAAAAAATGCCCTGTAGAATTTTGCACGACTTAGTCGTGCAACCTACACGATCCATTCGTGCTGAAAATGCCCTAAGCAATTCCTTCTCAAATTTTGCAGGACCTAGTCGTGCCACTTGCACGACCCAATCATGCCGAACATGCCCTATGCAATGCCCTCTAGAATTTTGCACGACTTAGTCGTGCCACCTGAACGACCCATTCGTGTCGAAAATGCCCCATGTAATGCCCTCTGGAATTTTACATGACCCAGTCGTGCAACATGCACGACCATGTCATGCAGAATTGTGAACAACAAAAAATTGTCACTAATGTATTGCACAACTAACACGACTCATTCATGCAAAAACATGACTTATGCAATTTGCACCACTAAGTCGTGCGACATGCATGACCATATAGCTTTAAAGAATAATTCAAACAAGAAATTAAGTATATGGGGTTCTCTTGTTACCAATGAAGTAGCAGGAAAATAAAAAAAATAAAAAAACCCAGATTTGGCAACACATATTTCGTTCGACCTTCACTTCACTTTGTAATTGAAGGCTAAGAAAATCATATAGCTTTTCTGTATCTTTTATGCCAATCTTCGAAGACCTAATAATTTACTGCATGACTCGTTATATTTCTATAAAGTTCTCATTTACTGTACGACTTGGTCGTGCAAAATTTCAGATTTTATTTTTTTGCACAACTTGGTCGTGCTGGCAGCATAACTTGGTCGTGCTGGCAGCACAACTTGGTCGTGCAAAATTTCATAATATTTCTATATTCTCATTTACTGCATGATCCGGTTGTGCCTCTTGCATGACCTAGTCATGCAAATTTCCATATTTCTTTTTTTGCATGATCCGGTTGTGCCTCTTGCATGACCCAGTCGTGCAAATTTCTATATTTCTTTTTTTGCACGACAGGGTCATACATGTAGCATGATCGAGTCGTGCAAAAGCTCATGACTAGATCATGCAAGATTCCATGTTATTTTATTAAACTTCTCATTTACTACACGACTAGGTCGTGCAAAATTCTAGATTACACATTTCTATATAAATGGGTCATGTAAGTAGCACAATTGGGTCGTGCAAAAAATAGGGAGCATTTTATGTTATTCACAATTACTGCACGACTCAGTCATGTAAAATTCCAGAATTCACTTTTTTGCATGAATTATTCGTGCTAACTCGTCGTGCAAAAAATAGTGAGCACGACTATGTTGTGTAAATTTTAGGTCTTAGGAATTTTGCACGACAAAATCGTGCTTGCTACACAACAATGTTATGCAAAGTTTAGGAATAAAGAAAGTTTGCACCATGAACATCTAAGACAATACATTTTGTCCTAGTTTCAAAAGTCATACACAGTTTGTCATAAAATGAGTCAATACATCTAATGACTCATGACTATATCACATTAAACCAATTTTCTTGCCTAGTTAATGAGAGAATGCAATCACAACACAATCAAATAACACAAACAAAGACAATTTCAACTTTTAATCCTTCATAACAAACTAGAAATTGATTGATATTTTGTATGTTTGCTCGAGTTATAGAATTTGAAGACTGTCACTAGATGGTCATCCAATTGAAACACATGAAAAATAAATAATTTTCATAAGCAACAACTAGACCTTTGGCCAACATAATGTGAAATCCTTTTGACATTGTAGTTCATGTGATGCAAATCAATTAAGATAGGCTAATGTTACGGCCCGCCCAATTTACTTGTTAGAGTGGCCAAATATGCCAAGAGGCTTGGCCTATCTTCTAGAAAGCTTACAAGCCTAAGCCTAAGCCCATCTTCTATAATTCTCTAGCAAGATAAGTTCTAGAATTATCTTTTGTATTTATCTAGATAATTTAGTAGATAATATTCTCTTGTACATAACTAGATAATTTAGTAGATGAGGATGAATTAGGACCCTTAGATGCATTAGATCTTATGCATTCATTTGAGAGGTGGTTCACTATATAAACCTCTCCAATGTTCATTTGTAAATCATTCACACAAATCCAAGCATCCTAGCATCCAAGCATTGTAAAGAGTTCTCTAGTGTAATACAAAGCTCTTTTGCTTAGCAATACTTGGCTCCATCTTCCATCTCTTCTCTTCTTTGCCTACAGGCTCTTTGCTTTAACGATCCTCTCTTCTCCTTGAGCGAGAAGACTAGCATCAAGGCTTACTTAGCAACTTTCGAGTCAAGTTGCCTAAATGCCGCATGAGCGTGCTGCGCAAGCCTCTAAGCTCATGACACTAAGCTTCCATCTCTCTATCCAATATATTCGTTTTGTCTACTATTCATCAAAAGACATCGAGATGGAAACGTCTAGGTATGGAGTTGCCTTGCTGAGCCTGCCTTAAGTGTATTTGTAATGCATAGTTGTTCACCTCGAGGGTTCTCAACCGTTCCTGACGCTGACAAAGCAACTATTTCAATTGTTGCAACTCTTGGTTTCTACCTTCAAGCTCCTTTTGACGCTCAAGCTGAGTAGCCATTACACATTTAAGGATGGAATTCTCTCGGATCAATATCTGAATTTGTTCCTTCAGCATCATTTTTTCCTGTCTAATGAAAGATCATAATAATATAAGCCAACAAAAACACATTTGTAACTAAAGCCACATAATAGCACCCGCATTAGGGAGAAAAATCTTAACTCATGACAAGTTCTTTAAAATAGCAAAAAGCCACTATATTATAGAGCTTCACTGAGCTGTATGTTTGTCATATTATGATGAATTTTCATCCATACAAAAAATTATTAATAAAATAGCATCATTATTATACAAATTGTATAAGTTTGGTATGGCATCTTAAACGTACGAAGCAAAAACTGCAATATCAACCCCTAAAAGCACACAAAAATTATAGCAGTTTGAATTAATTAACACAAGATACATACCTTTTGAAAACTTTGTAATGCCTCATCAGCAGTACGTGCCATGATGGATTTCTCTAAAATCTGCAACACTCTTGAGGCAAGGGCTTTATCATCATCCATATTAGTAACACTCATCATTTATGTCATAAACGAGTCCACCCATTTTGCACCATCCACTAAAAGCTTGTTTGGAGTCGATTGGTTGTCAGATGTAGCAACATTTATAGAAACAATCATTCTAATGTAGCAATTGAACAAAAAAGAAAGAAAATAATTTATCTGCACAATCAAACGGAACATACAAATCTGTTCAATGTGAAACCAAAGGATACAAATCTAACTTCATGAGATGGACAAAGTAGCAATAATAATATTATGACAATGTATTACACTTAGCAGTATACATCATCTTAAGGGTCCATATAATACTGTCTGCACCATGGATATGCACCAAGTAAACAAGAATTCAATTCAAACATGCATAACATTGAAGCTAATCTAATTACTAACTTAACATATATTAGTCAAATGTGTAGAAACGTACTAGATTATGAACTAGTTAATAGATGTGAATAAGGAATTAATTAATTGACATGGACAAATATGCACCTCAACGAGGTATAAATACAATGCAACATCATACCTTCATTAGCATTTGCACGCATTTCTTCAACAAAGCTGAAGTTTTCAACAGCTGATCCTAAACAAAACTCATTTGATTTCTCAGTTGCAGAGTCTATATCATTGTTACATTCCTCAACAGCTTTCTCCAAAAGTTGCAAGGTAATACCAATAAAAATTCAGATCACAAAGATTGGCTATAGAACTTTTTCCCCACTATATAGACTTCAAATCAAGCTTATAATGAATCAGTAAAGATGCAACTTCTACGTGATCATATTACCAATTTTCAAAGCAACCCATAACACATCAAATTACAATAACACATACAAACAAATGGAAGAACTTTAAACTTTTTTGTTCAAAAAATTACAAAAAATCACACAAGTTCTCAATTTCTTTCCCTTAGTTTCCTCACCGTCCAACCCAACCCAACCTTTAATGTCAAATCAATAAACTGATACATAGATCAATATTTAGACTATTCTAAATATCGTCCATGAAAATCAAACTATCATTTCCCTTATTTGAATGTAATTTTGATAAAAGCAAAAAGCTGAAACAAATACGCCTTAGTTTCAACTTTTAAACTAATTCTTAAAAGGCCAAGAGAGGAAAAGAAACTTGAGGTTCGAGGTGAGGAAAAGTAGCCCGGAGCTAGTCGAGAGGTGCTGACGACAACGACAGTGAAGCTTCGATGGAGAAGTCGAATTTGATGCAGAGCCACACCGATGGTGCTTGGACGATAGAGGCAATGCTGGGAGATCCTCAAAAAGGGATTGCTTTCTTCCACAAAGAGGGGTGGCCATCGCTGGAGTCGAGATTCAAAAATCTTCAACTGATTGATAAATTAAAAGATGAACAACAGAAGTCATAAACACTCATTTGAAGAGGATATCTATGTCTTTTTACATGAAAAAATGGCTACATATATATAAAATTAAAATGGGGGTCACATTTAAAAAGCCAACTCTCAAAGGGGTTATTTAAAAAAATATCCCTCAAGTCGACAGATGGTGAATGCTATCGTGGTCTTTTGTTTTGAAAGAGAGATGGAAAGAGCTACCAGATAGCTCAAAGAAAGCGGAAGCTACCAGATAGTTACAGAGACAAGAGAATGGGGCATTTTGAGATAATGACCGGTGCAGAAGGTTGCAGGTAAAGTTGGTAAAAATGACCACTTTGATGGGAGCCGTTAGGGTTGAGATGGTAAATCCAATGGCTAAGGAGGAGTGGAGGACCGGTACTTGAATGCACCTTAGTAATTTCCACTTTGCAAAAATATTAATAAAGTTTAAATCTCAGCTTAATAAATTTTTGTTTAGTCTTACGATGTAGTGAAGTTTTTCAATTGTTCAATCCCCAGATCTCCTAATGTAACTCTAGCGGCCTTGGGTAAAAAAGGTAACAATATTAAGTTTCTTGAAAATGTTAAAAAGGATAAAAAAAAATTATTTGGTTAAATGTTATAGATTAAGGTTACGGTTGTTATTAAAGTTGGTACATATATAGCGTAAAAATAAAAAAAATTCAAATTTTAATAAAAGGTTTATTGAGTAAATAGCTGCATAGAGCAAACAATTAGGTGCAAATTGCCCACTCTAAATATAATCATGATTTTTATTTTTCATTTTATAAAGCAGAAACAGTAACGTTTCCCATGGGATCATCTTTTTAATTAAATATTACTTATAATTTTATTATTAAAAAATAATTTATAATATCATTTTAAACTTATAAGCACTTAAGAAATTAAGTTTAGTTTTCTCATCCTTTGACCTTAAATATTGATGTAAGATGGTTTGATATTATATTGTTAATATTTTAGTCTTTTTGTCAATTTAATTTAATTTTATAAATTTATTTTTGAATGGGAGTAGGGGTGGCAATTTTCGACACGACACGCGAACACGACTTGACACGACACGGGTTTAAGCGGGTTTGGGTTTTGACATATTTGTGTTCGTGTCGTGTTCATATCGGAGAAATTAAGTACTTAAGAAATTAAGTTTAATAATCGTGTCGTATCCGGGTTGAGAGTCTTCAACACGCCAACACGATTATGACACGACACGATTGTGACACGAACACGTTTATGACACGAGTAACACGAATAACACGAATACGTATTATACACGATTGACATGATAACACGATTAACACGAATATTGACACGATTACAAAATAATATTAAATTTAAAAAGACTAAACTTAATATTATAGTTTTAGACATTTTAGTCCATACATGTATCCAAATTTTAAACTAAAAATAGAATTTTAAAACCTAATAAATTTTAAAACTTAGGATATTTTTGTCATTTAACAAAAATTAGAAACTTAATTCTGTAACGTGTCATAATCGTGTTAACGAGTCATAATCGTGTAAACGTGTCTTAATCGTTTTACACGGGTCGTGTTTGTGTCTAACACGAGCACGACCCGTTTATTATTCGTATTAGCGTGTCGTGTCGTGTTACCCGTTTAATAATCGTGTCGTGCTCGTGTTGAGTCTTAGTGACACGAATAATAAACGGGTCGTGTTGGTATCGTGTCACAGCTCGACACAACACGAACATGACCCGCGAACACGAATTGCCACCCTTAGATGGGAGTATTTATACCCAATTTTTTATTCTACAAACTTGTTTTTTTAATTTTTTATTACCATAATACCCATTAAACAATTTACTATTAAATTTATGAAAAAAGATTGCAGCGTCAAGCCTAAAAGGCTAGCATCAACTGGCATCTCCAACCTATCCAGACCAACTATAATTTCGGTTACCATGGCTGCAATGGATGGTTCTATGATCCTTCCTTTACACTGCCAACACACACTCCTTTCCAACAAGATTCTACACATAGCAATTTCATAGCAAGTTAGTTAGCTCTCTATAAGGAATCTCATAGCAATTTCAATTCACATGATCAAGATTACGCTGATAATCCAAATGGGTCTCAGGTATCCAAATGCTACACTGCCAACACACACTTCTTTCCAACAAGATTCTCCTTTGCCCTCAAAACAAGGTACTTTTGTTATTTATAATTTATATGGTATGTAGAGGATTATTTTTCCCTTTTCGTATAGTATTTTTCAATTGAGCCAAATATTAACTTGCGAAAATTATGGATCCTCTACCAACTTCCAATTCTCCACTTTAAGTTTTCTGTCATCAAAAGGTAAGAATAAACCAGATCGAGATCATGGAGTAATATATAATTAAGCTGAGTAGCTCTTTGACATGAGAGTATGTATTTATATGTATATATCAAAAGGTAAGAACTAACAATAAACCAGATTGAGATCAAACGTTACAGTGAAATCATAAGAAACTTTCTTTCTTTTTTCGTTTGGAACACAGAGAGGGCAAGGACGAACCAAATAAAATTAAAATTAAATAATTAATTTTTCCGTCCATTGAGAATTTGAGAAAGATCGATTGCGGCAACCTCTTCTCTAGACCAAGGTAGTCGCTTAAATTATGCCAAATGTCAGAGAAGGTGAATGATATTTACGCATTAGTTTGTAAGGAGGCTTGAAAGAAGCACTCTAATGAGATGTGAAATTTTTTAGCACTTGTTCTGATCTTTGTGTGTCTCTGATTTAGGCACATGCATACGCAGATACACTATACAGGTATAAGCAATTGGATACACTGGAACACTTTAAAATGTCTCTACATTTTCCTTTTGGGTTTGCTTATTTTGTTTGTGTTTTCATTTTGCATCCAAGAAAACTGACTCTTATTCAAAGAATGTTTCAAGTTTGAGGCCAAAAGGCACAACCCGTGAGAGGGCCATCAGGGAATTGGAGAAAGTAGCTACAGAATGTGAGTCTGTCAATTTCTTAGACAATATAAATTCTCAATGAGAAATTTGGAGATATTTAGTATAACTAGTTGTCATTTCGGTTTTATAATTTGGATTTATTCATAATTGGGAAGTTCGAGATGCACATACTTCATCCGTAACTATCAAAAGAAGATTTCCCCGTGAAGTGAAACAAAATCTTGCTAAAGTTGCTAGATTGGCAGTAAGGATTGCACTTTTCTTACTGTTGGAAGTAATATTTGTTTATGTATACTATTTTAATCATTGATTTTGCTGGTTGAGTTTTTAGTTTCACTTGAGTTATTTTAATTATTTCTTCTTGTAACTTCAGCAGTCAAGTCAAGGGATCGAAAATATCTGAGGAGTTAGTTAACCAACTTAAGAGTATTCTCGTGCATCTAATGCAACTCAGAACACTAAGGCTGCGTTTGGTACATTGTATAAGATTGTATAACTTTTATTGTAGTGGATAGTATTGTATCAAATTATATAATATAAGAAATGAGTAAATTATATACTATGTTTGGTTTATCATTGTATAAGATAATTGCTAATAATACTGTGTTTGGTTTTTCATTGTATTGGATAAATGCTAACCAATACTGTGTTTGGTAGAAGACTGAACTAGATTGCATTAAATTTTTTTGTATATTAAAATAATTTTAAAATTATATTTAATAAATATTGAAAAAAAGATTATCAGTTTAGAAAAATCACAAAATACTGAAAATTTTTTTCAATACATAAATAAATTAATATATTTAAAATTACTTATTATTGAAATTGTAATGATATGAAGAGTGTATTTTAAAGTACATACCCTATTTTTTACGTACTTGAAACTAGGATTATTACCTAAAATAAAATTTCCTTACAGAAAAACCAACTTTCTCTGGAATACAGGATCTTAATTATTTAATCAAAGCATATTAATTTATTCAGTTTAAAAAAATTACTAAAATAAGCCTTTAAACTTGAGTAATGTATCCTATTGTCTCGAAAATGTTTAGTTGTATAAAATGATGATGGTCCACTAGAGGACTGACCAAGAACAACCCGGATCAACGACAGCCTTGGGTTCTTGTACTTTGTTGGCATGTGCTTGTGAGTACCATGCTTTTTAAAAACCAAACCTTTGATTACTTGACTGTAAAAGAAACAATTAATACAAGGGTTCAATATTAATACAGACTAATGGTAATGTAGCTTCATCAATGAATCAAAAATAAAACAAAGAATTTTTAAATGCTACTTTACGTGGTTGCAAGCCTTCAAACTTCTACCAATAAATTAACATCGATGAATTATAAAAATTTTATGACTATTTACAAAGAAATGGTATGCCAAGTTCCTTTCCAAAGTCAAGCAATAGAAGCCAACAAATATCAAAATTTTGATCTCTCTTGATATATCTATCAATAACATTTAGCATAAAATAAATTGTTTAGTTATGTCACCCTTGACTATGAGAACCACGTGTAATGCATTTTACTTTTAGACAAAGATTTGGATCCATTACTTTTATCTATTGCATCTGGCTTTAAAGACAAAGCAATTTCCCATGATAATGAAGTAACTATATCCACCCAATTCTCTCCATGTTTCTGACAAGAGACAACACCATCATATTTAAGAAGTTGGCTCACAATGGCCTTGAACTTCCCACTCGTCACCAGTTCCATTGCTCTTTGTTTTTCTTCTTTAATCAGTCCATATGTAAATATGATGAGCTTTAAATAACTTTGATAGATTGTAAGCCACAAGGAACTAATATTTCTATAAAATATATAAACAAACATTGCCTTAAATCCATAGATTTATACATATCAACATCATATAACTGAGATATTGCCAATATGTTATCAAGTGTGCAAAAGCATAACATTAGTACAAAGCAAAGGAGCTACTACGTTAGCAAAGTACAAAGTGAATCTCATATCCAAAAAACAAAAAGAAGTCAAATTTATGTTACCCATATATAAATCTGACCTCAAAATAGTTGTGCTACTCCTTGATGCATTAAACAGAGAAACAAAGTCATGTTATCAACATATATCTTACCCAAATTCAAAACCAAGCCATTCCTCTTTACCTATAACTTTATCCAAAATATGTTAGATGTTAAGCAAAGTCATGGTCCTTTCCCTAGAAGCTTAAGCACAAATGCCACTTTCCTCTCACCCTTCAATGACTTAAATGCAGAAATGTTTGAAGGTTTTTCTAGTATACGAGTTAAGGCTTCCAATTCATCAAATTCAGTGAGCCCTATAGTTGTTAGTTCATTAGTAGGGGTGGCAATTTTCGACACGACACGGGTTTAAGCGGGTTTGGGTTCTGACATATTCGTATTCGTGTCATGTTTGTGTCGGAGATGTCAACCCGTTTAATAATCGTGTCGTGTTCGGGTTGAGAGTCTTCAACACGCCAACACGATTATGACACGACACGATTGTGACACGAACATGTTTATGACACGAGTAACACGAATAACACGAATACGTATTATACACGATTGACACGATAGCATGATTAACACGATTATTGACACGATTACAAAATAATGTTAAATTTAAAAAGACTAAACTTAATATTATAGTTTTAGACATTTTAGTCCATACATATATCCAAATTTTAAAATAAAAATAGAATTTTAAAACCTAATAAATTTTAAAACTTAGGATATTTTTTGTCATTTAACAAAAATTAAAAATTTAATTCTGTAACGTGTCATAATCGTGTTAACGGGTCATAATCGTGTAAACGTGTCTTAATCGTGTTAGACGGGTCGTGTTTGTGTCTAACACAAGCATGACCTGTTTATTATTCATGTTAGCGTGTCATGTCGTGTTACCCATTTAATAATCGTGTCGTGTTCGTATTGAGTCTTAGTGACACGAATAATAAACGGGTCGTGTTTGTGTCGTGTCAATCTTTATTGTGTCACAGCTTGACACGACACGAACACGACCCGCGAACACGAATTGCCATCCCTATTCATCAGCAATGTCACTCCTATCTTCTTTATCACTAAAAATATGCTTAGCTAGTATAGTCATGCGTTCAACAGAGTTAGCGTAGACTTGCTCAAACTTTGCTACCATTTCTCTCATACCACTAACAATGTTATCTCTTGACCTTCCTCTTTTCCTACTTGAAGATTGTGATGTTGATTTATTACTCGGTTGAGAATTACTACATGGTTGGCCCACTGACATTGGAGAGCAATCATCACCAAGCGCAACATCATCTTCATTGTTGATTTCATCATTCACTCTCTCAGCCATCTCACCTAGGGTTTCTGCTCCCAACCCGGTTGCACAATCAGTTCCAAAGATGTTGACTAGCCTCTCATATATGGGGAATGACTTGTTATGCCAACTTGCTGCATCTTTGTGAGACTGAAATAACAGTACAACTTCAATTAGTCAATTAATATATAATATATGTAATAATATATTAAAATTAAGATAAGAGATAAAACTAACCTGGACATATGCCTCCCAAACAGAATCACTATCAACCTCCACACATTTCTTTACATCATTCCATCCGAAGCCACTTGTGTTCAACATATAAAAAATGACATCATATTGTTTCTTCCATTTTCTCATCATTGAGTCAATATGTGGGGAAGCCCTTATATAACAATTGGGCAACATCTTTGACATCTCTTTTTCAATTTGTAAGATGGTACCAGGTTTAAATGTACCATTATCTATACGACCTCCGTTAGCAACTACCACGTCTAATACATTCAACAATGCTTCTTCTTCATCCTTGGTCCATAATCGCCTTTTTCCTCTTTTCTTATTACTTGGCCCAATGTTATGACTAGAATCTCCAAGATCCATTCCTAAAAATGACATTTCATTGTTATTAAGTTATAAGTAATCACAATTATGTAGACACGCATCACGATAATAAAACAACTACATAATACCATAAACAACAATAACATTGATTTCATAGAAATAGAAACAAAGAAAACAAGTAAAATCCATAATTTATCAAGCTATCAACTTAAGAAGCATAGCGTACTTGACTCAACAACCTACATCTTAACATGGAACTATATAGTCCTAAATTCTAACTTTGTCTTGTGTTTCCTTGCCACTCATTAAACATTCTCTTTGCTAATTGATTCCTCCAAGCTACCCATTAATCAGAAGGTTATGTCATCACCATCTTGTGTTTCCACAGCAGGAACCTCGATATCTTCATTTGCTAACGGGTCTCCTGACGTTTCTCTCATAATTAAATTGTGTAACAGGCAATACTGCATTGAGTTTTTAGTGAAAAGAAAGATGGACTTCGAAGAAGAGCCCATCACATTTAAATAACTGAAAACAATGCTCTATCACATTCCTTGCTGCTGAATGTTTCATATTAAAAGACTCCTTCTGCTTCAACATGCACAACCATCTCTCCATTCTGAGAGCTGATATCTTGTTCCTCTATAGGGTGGAAGGAACCCTTCACTATTTGTATACCTTGCATCAACAAAGTAATAATAACCTAACAAATACAAAATTAGTTAAAAAAATTAGGACACATTGATATTGACAACTGACCAGTTAAAAATACACACTTTCTCAAATTAGCTTAAGAAATCTTACCAGTGGGTACTTTCAAGCCAGTCGACTTAGTTAAGGCATTACAAAGTACTCTAGAGTCAGATGTTGAACCTTCCCATCCAGGCATGACAAAAATAAACTGTATATCCCGTGAACACACTCCTAAAACATTATTAGCAATTTCCTATTTTCGTGTGATATCTTGGCTTATCTTTCCCAGGCACACGAACCTTAATATACGTTCCATCCAAGGGCCTTAAGCAACTCTGCTTTGTGAAGAATTTATTAGATATGTTATAGTAAAAAAAATTAATATTACAAGTTATTAGCTTTAAACGTAAATGTAAATACTTGGAACCACTTCCATCTCCCATCAGTGCAATTGTCAGGCATAGGTTTTGGCATCCTTAGTAAGCAATTCTCTAATTGTAACATTGGATGAAGCACTGAGTTGAAGTACGTACTAATAGTCTCCCCCGATCTTATAAATCTATTACCAAGTGTGAGGTTTTTTACATGATGAGCAAGAGTATGCAAAAACATACACACTTGCTCTTCTACATTAAATATTCCATCAGTCTTTAATCTTCTAGTAGTTTGAAGTAACTCACATAATAACCCAAATGTGTGCCTATCCATTCTAAGTTGACTAATACTTTCAACATCACTACCTATTATGCTATCAATATAAACTAATTGAGTTTCACGCATAACAAATGTGCGGTTACGTAGCATTTTTCTTTCATGGTGTCTTTGCATGATCTCCATCATAGACAACATCATCATCATGGATATGGATATTAATTCCAAGTGCCACATTGTTAGCAACATGTAAAATTGAGACTTTCTTTCATCCATATATAAGAAATAAGACAAAATAATAATAAATACAACTTAATAATTTGACTAATGTATTCTAAGTATAAATGATGCGTTCGAAACTAGCAGGTATACTAGTCGCACAAGTAATAAAGTGATAAGTAAGATATCGTTCCCACGAGGATTGATTTTAATTGAATTTGTTATTTCCAGCAACAATTAACTAAATGGGGGGTTTTGTTGGTTGATTAACTAGATGAAAAACTGAATACGACGGTAATTAATGAATAACACAATGCAAACTTAATTGAAATGGGAATTAATCAATGATAGAAATCTGGTCAAGGGATCATTCTCCACCACAAGTTATGGATTTGCGAATTAATTGTAGAATTATCATCCAATTACAACATTGAAATTATCAACTGTAGATAATAATAAGCTCTGTTATCCCAATCTTTCCTTACTTTGTTGTTAAATAAAACAGGCTCTTTATTTAATCTCTATCCATTAAACAACCTAGAACAAGCTCTCTAAATTTAATTCAATGGATGCATTACGATAAGAAAGATAGGTTGATCTAAGCAATAAACACACAAGCTCGGATTATTTAACTTAGGTTATATTCTCCAATTGTAATCTCTGATCACAATTTTGCTACTAATGATTAGAAATTCAAGACAATTACGGATCAAGATTTCTAGTCTAGCAATAGACAATATCCAGATTATATTCAGTTGGCCACCCAAATACAATCCAGCAAGCAATCATAAGCATTAAACATGGGAAAATACAAGCAACTTCAATTAGAGAATTGGATAACAATTCCTTGCACAATCAATTCACAAAAACCATATCAAGGGCTTTGAAATCACCCTCAACCAATTCAGATTTAGTTACACATATTCAGAAACAATACAAATACAATACAATATGGAGACATTCCAGAAAATGAAAGGGAAAAGGAAAACTTAGCAAATTTGATGAAATCTCTTAGGATTTGTAGTTCTTCCTCTTTCCAAGCCTTCAATCTCCTTCAAGAACTCTAAGAGATGAGAGAAATCCAAGATGCAGCCTCCTCCACGTTCTCCCCTCTTCAAGTTATGAAAATAAAACCCTAAAATGTGTTTATATACTCTGCTACAGTAACTTGCTACAGTGCCCCGTATTTAATAACATGCTACAGTGATATGTGGAATTACAAATATACACTTCTCATACCATTTTTATCACAACTTTCGGTACACTACATAAATTCGTGAACCGTAAATTTCTCCAAAAAATAGACTTCGAGAGCTTTTCAATGGTATATAGAATGTTATCCAGTTAATTGTATATCGATACAATCAACTCCGAGAAATTGGTTGATTAGCAGAGGTGAAAATGAAGGGTTTTACTTTATTTTTGTGCAAGTTGCTCCAAAACTCCTACAAACATCAAAACCACACAAAAACATAAAAATACCAAGGAATATAGCAAAGAAACATGGACAAATTGATATGAAAGTAATACATAAATAGACACCTATCAATAAATATAAGAAGGCCAGAATGGGAGTTAATATTGAAAATCCAAAAAAGAAGAAACATGTAAACTAGCTCATCAATAGCAGACTGCACAAGCACATGCATGTTAATCAATGAGTGATTCTAGGAATGTATCTCGTTTTTAGTGTCTATAGATCAGTGATGGGTAAAGATCATTGTGAGACTACAAAAGATTGTAGATGAATTAAAAGCAAGCACAAGGGCATAAGAAATTATCAAGAACAATCCTTCTAATGTACAATGATGTTGTCCTATATGAAAAGAATTTGGCTACTCTAGCAAAACATAATTTTGCTATCCTTGATTAGAGTTAGAACCAACAAAATTATGCCCAATGATTTAGTTTAAAAAAAAAGGTGTAGTTTATGCAAATCGATTTATGTTGCTTACAACGAAGCTGAATAATTTTCAGCTTAGAAATAGAACTTTTGCCATAATTAGGAATACAAATACTAAAACCATGTAATTAAATTACACAAACCTGAATTCTCTGGTTGGCCAATATCAATTCTTTCCACTTCAACCTGTTTAAATGTAGAAGAAGTGAATATTTAAATTGGAGCAGAGAAACCAGAGAAAACATAAACTTGAAGGTCTGATCACAACTGAGTTCAGAAAGCAAGTTTTCAACATAGCAATAAGTCAAACGGGAAATAGAAAGAAAAAAATTTGGATGATTTATGCAATCAGTGCACAGTAGACTTCAAAAATATCCATGAGTATCAAATATGATGAAATAAGAACAAACTTTTTTTTGGAAGTTATCCTCAATTTGTATATGTTTTTAGGTTGTCAACTATATAGGTGGCATTCGTACATTATATTTAGCACAAAAGAGTCTTTACCTTTATCCTTTTTGCTTCAATAGAAAGGTAGCATTTATATTTTTATGAAACCTTCAATTTGTATTCAGAGTACCTTTTAATTGGTATTGATAGTAATTGATACTTTCACATGTGAGCGTGTGTATATATATATATATATATATTCATAATTACTTGATATGAACATAAAAGTAAATCATAATAATCGCTGGAGTGCTGCCTTGCTTTTCACCTACTATTGTGAGGGACCTACCATGTTCCAGCAAACTTCACTTTCAAAATCACACATAACTAAGCCTGGCGCATCAATTATCTTAGCCCAGCCATTAAGTCATTTTTTTTTTCAATTTTTCATGCAATTATATAAAGAAATAATTAGGAATTATTAGAAACAAAAATATAGAAGGGAAGGCGGAGGGGGAGACGGGAGAGAAGGAAGTGAAAGGGCAAGAGGACAATTTTGATTTTCAAAAGGAATTTGGAGAGCTTTGAGGTAATTTCTTCAACTTTTACTATAATTAAATGGAATATTATAATATTAGAGAGAAATTAGATATATTTGAGAATTTTTTTAGAGAGAGAAGGAAGAGAGAGAAGGAAGCACAATGATGAAATTGGAAGTTTTATTCAAAGTATTTCACATTCTTGTTGATTTTATGGAGTTGGTTTGAAGGAATTGGGTTTTGATGATAATTATGAAAAATTAGGGTTCTGTGAATAGTATAGATTTCGAAAATTATAGCAATCTGATGGCTTGTAATCTGATTCTAAAATTTATATATGTTAAAATAGACATCCTAAGGAATTGTTTAAAGTTGGATTCACTGAAAAATGTTGAGTATACAATTTTATATGAATTTTCAAAATTTACTGTTCACTACTGGAAATTTAATTTTTCTGCAGAAAATCTGTTTTGGGTAAGTTATTTGAGGTACCTAGAGATCATCAAAAATTATGAAATTTGGGATATGATTTTGTTTATATGTCTAGTTTAAAACTGGAGATTTTTGTGATTTTACGAATTTGGTACAAATTATCATGTATTTTGGAATAGGGAGAGGTCAGTTCTGGAAATGAGTTTACAGAATTTGTGTATCTGAAAAAAGTGAAGGATTTAAGGGACCTAATGAACACAGAATGCTATGCAATTTGATATAATATTAGGTATGTATGTGTAGAAGACCTTTATAAAATATTAGACCATTTGGATGAGTGAATTAATTATTAAAAATCGGAGAACCAGAATTGGTCAGTTTAAGAAGTGTGAAAATGGAATTAATTAAGAGAATTAGTATGTTATTGGTGAGATTGTGGTTTTGTGCTATTAAATAATTTTATTTGGCTTTTCCCTTAGGTGAGACTGCGGTTCCTAATACATACCGGGATTCGATCGTGGAAGGGGTTGCCACACAAGTTGATCTACGAGATTGTGAGTGGGAAAAATACTATTTTTATCAACAATTGAACTATAAATTATAAATTTCTATTTATTTATAATTGTTAGCAAAACTTTATTATGTTAGTAAATAGATATTCCTTTATTCTAGTATGAAGCATATTTTATAGGTTTATCAAATTTTGTTTATGCAGTATCAGAAATGATTGTTTAATGTTTTAGAGATTTAAAAGTAAATAATTGAATTTTTATGTTTTACTAAGATAATACCCAATTCATTCAGATAGTAAAATTATAGAGGTCTTTGGGACCCATTCAGGCACACATAGAGGCTTTGGGCCGTGTGATCTGAATGTTTAGCCCTTTGGGGGCAGCTCTGCTCATGCGTAGGATCAGTATAGTGATATCTTGGCCTGAGCGATCCTAGCCCCGCCAGGTCATATCAGTCAGATTAGTTTGGGTACTTGATTAGTGAAACTGTAATGACTTAGAAATTTAAATTATGAAATGAGTTTTATGAGATTTAGAAACTTAATATATTTATCATGTTGAATGTTGAATGCAAGTAGAAATGCTTTAGAAGATTTTTATATTCAAATTTAGATTTTGTGAAAAGCATAGAAATTATTGAAAGAATTGCTTCCTCGTTTTTGTATCTTTTCTAAGTAGTTTTCTTATTAATGTTAGTAAAGCATAATTTTTAATTAATTTATTATTATGATATAGTATTTTATTTTATGTAAATTTTTATCTATTTTAATGACTCTATCCCACTCACTGAGGTTATACTCACCCTATTTTCTTTTCTTTAAAAACCCCTTTTTCCCCAGGAGATTGCAGTGTTCAATTGGAACGCCAGTAGCTGCTTGAGGTTGGCCATTTGATGATGTTTTGAGAGCTTTCTTTTTTATATCTTATTGTATTATCGTAGATGGTTTTCTTGCATATGTAAATATTTGATATCGTATATGTATCAAAGATTTGTTTTAGTTTCTTTTAGACATTTTTGTTTATTCAATCATGTTTGAGTTTTTAAACTTATATTAAAATTTTAGTTGAAAACTTTTTGAATCGAAATTAATTATATTTGAGGCCGGAGGCCATATTTTCTTCTAAAGACTGTTTTGAAGATACAATTATTTTAGCAGATGGACTTAAGGTCCCGAAAAGGAAGTTAGTGATTATATAAATAATTTTGAAAGTGTTGAATTTTGTGTACTTGACAGGGGGATTAGTTTAAAATACAGGGGAAACTCTGCCAAATTTTTCGTAAATTAGCATATTTTAAAAAGTTAAATTTTCTTAGTACAGTTTTAGGCACGATTCGCCCGTGTTATCTAGGGGCGGGTCGTGTCATAGCCCCACCAATCTTCCACCAAATAGAATCCAAAAATGGTGAAGATGATACAATTATGGGACCACCATCCATATTTATAATACAATTTTTGGTGACTGTCCTTCTAATGATCAAATTATGAAATTTGAGAGTATTATGATTAATTAATTTATAGAAAGTCTAGATACAAGTAAGATCCATTCTCAAAATCATGATAAACAACTAAAATCCATTCTCAAAATCATGAAAAACACATGATACAAGTAACATCAAACACAAAACCAAAATTTGGGTTACCTAAGAAATAACAACAAAACAACAAATAATGATAATGCATTGACAGAAACCAAACAAAGCAAAAGCACACATTGAGTAAGCATTTAACATGTCAGAATATAAAAGAAGGCTATTGACTGAAAAAAGAAATACCCAAAAGGAGAAAGCGTGAATCAACAACAAAATTGCTTCCTATATTGAAAATTGTTAAGAAATATGCATTACTTGTTTTCGGAATGGCAAGGTTTTTAATGTCAAGCAAAAATTACCTCAAATAGGTGAGGACATCTTCATATTCTCTTCAATCTATGCTTATGCAGTGAGAGTGAAAGATAGCTTTCAACTGATAAGAAAATAGGACTTTCAAGGAATAGTGAAAGAGGTGACTTTCTGGAGGAGAAGAGATCTAGGTGTTATGGTCGTCTAAGATCGAGATAGTTTTAGTAGAGATAAGGATGTCGCTGGAGAGAGAGAGTGTTACTATTTTTGCAAGATCGTTCGAGCGTGTTATGATATTATGCAAACAGTGATTATACAGCCGTAACTGTGGTCTCCCTTGGGGTAACATATCGGCCTCTTATGCAATTTTTATGTGATCTATTACAATCCTATCCTCACATGAAATCCAACCAAGCATGAGTTTAGTTTTACTGTTGTCATGAGTACTTACCCCTTATACTATCCTATCTAGCGTGCCAAACACGCCCTAAGGATATGTAGTTAATTTTTTAAGTAAAGGACTCGAAAGAAATTGCTTTTGAAAATTTTTGAAGCAAGTGATTCGAAATTGTTTTTGAAGAACAACTTTTCTCTCTTTTTTATATTTTCTCCAACAAGGTAGTATTAAAATATCTTATAAACGATATTAAAAAATAGAGGCTGACTCATTCCTGTGGCTAAATGTTTGATTAGGAATGACCCTAGTGAAACCATTGATCACATGTTCTTTTGGTAGCTAAAAGAGTATGGATCTTGGTCTATAACCAAAACTATGTATATCTATACACATCGACAAATTTATTCGACAGAAGCACATAAATGAGGACGTAATTTCACTGGATGTGATAGCTTGTAATAGTCTAGTTTTGAGGGAAGAAAAAATTAGACAACTATTCACATAATATTTTCATATTTTTCTTAAATTAAATACAATAGGATTTGGTCGACTGGAAACATCAACTATTAATATTTTCTTATTGCTTTATGATTTGACATATATATTATTTGGTTGCGATTTAGGTTAATTTTTTTTTTTGGAAAGAGGATTACTTTTGTATTAATGGACTTGCCCTTTTTATAAAATATTTTTAACGCTTTGAAAATGTTGAATAATAGTCTTATTGTTATATATACAATTAAATCTCGTTAACAACATTGTTGAGAGGTTAAAATTTGAGAAACAAGAGTTAAAATGCTTGAAAGAGTTTTATTTATTGCTTATAGAATTTAACTTCAACTTCAATTAGTTTTATGTCATGCTTATAGATTACAATGGATAGTTAATTTTTTCTTAAATTTAATTAAAAGAAAAAAAGGAAGAAATTGATGAAACAAAATGTTTAATAGAATTGAATCAAGAGTTGATCTATTAAAATAAAAACTGATTTTTAGTTGGGGCGATTAAGTACAGTCATTAAATCGTATAAGAATATTCATTTAGGAATTTGTGTGGAAATTTAAAATTCAGATTTCACTATGTGGCTCCGCCCTGGGAATCGATTAGGTAAGAAGAGATCAAGGAATAATTGGCAGTGGTACAATGAATAAACTGAAGACTCGTGAGAATCTATCCCACAATTACTTGAACCCAACCATTTATCCATCCAAAAGTGGGTCCTTTGCCATTTCCAACCTGTAAATCAATATGCTCACTACATCCGACATGGAGGAGTCCTTAGAAATGGATATCCGAATATCAGTTCATTGTTCACGCATTCTTTTCGTTACAGCACGCTGAAGAATGTTCCTTTCGCGGGGAAATCTTGACAACCTTCTTGCAGAAAGAGTCCTTTTCTTTTATAAATTGCTTTAGCCTAATTTAATGGATGGAACTTGCCGCCTTCTCCATAATTTTGAAAAGATTGGCTGTCTATTTCATTTAGGACCAAACAGATGCTAAAAGGTTCCAGTCTGTAACTTGTTCAGTATTAGAGATAATACTTTCGCAATGATTTTATATATGTTTGTGATTTGACCGACTTGGTTTCATCTCCACTATCGATCCTAATCATTGCTATACTATTCTTTGGCAAGGAGGACCAACTTTCAAGTACATACTAATAAATGCTAATTCTTACGGAGTGTATAATTTATTTTTCATATTTTCTGAAAATTAAATTTGATTTTGGCTGCTCTAATTAGTGACCGATTAATGGTACTTGTCTTTGAACTTTCTCTTGAAAGGAGTTGTGCGGTCATAGTTCATTTTATTAGTCTTTTCATTTTGAATTGGGATAATATCACAGACTACCCTTACCTTTTACGAAATTATCATGTAAAAACGTCTTTTGCCACTTTGTATGAATGACAACCCTATATTTTGAAAAAGTTATCCACCCTTCTGTTAGTTTGGATGTTAAATGTTTGTAAATATCTTGAAGACAGAGGGTTAGAAGGGTAATTTTATATAAATAATGGTCAACAACTATATAAAACGTGAGTCAACTGTTGGAATATTATTTTCCAAGCAGCCCCACTTTCTCTTTCCCTGAACCCACTTTCTCTCTCGCTTTCGTTTTCACCTATAACTATTGTTCTTCTTCCCGCGTCTCTCTGGTGCAACCACGCCATTTGAAGGGCTCTGAACCGTGAAAGTTTGTTGTAGACGTTGGTTTTCATTGCAAGGTAAGACGTAATCGTGTGTGAATGCATGCATCTCCATGCCTTTGTTTCAACTAAAAGATATTGTCTTGCATGACGTTATGCATGGCATCTTTTTTTTTTATATTTTACGTTATTTTATGCTATTATTATTAGTATTTGTGATGGTTTCAGATTTTTAGTTGTTTATGTTCTAAATTTTTTATGAAACCGAAACCCCAAATTTTCGGAAAGATGGGGTTTTTTTAAATTGGTGTAAATTATATGAAATTGAGGTGATATCTTGAATTACTGTACTAATATATTGACATGCATGCATGAGATGAGTGATTTTTTTAACAAATTTAGGTCGTTCATGCATTGTGCATTATTCTGGTGTAAAGGAAAATTGGGGTTTTTACAATTTAACGTGAAATATATGAAATTGGTTTAATAACTTGCATAATTGTAATGTTATTTTCACCAGCATGCATGACTTGTAAAACTTTTGTTTTTGTAGCTCGTTCATGGCTACCATTTAATGCCTTTTTATTTTTTATTTTTAATTTACCTCTATCTGTTGATGCATATGGAAGTCTAATGGGATTGTTTGTGATGACAATAGAAGCTAGGTGATGAACACTTAAATATGCATGTTTAATAAGAGTTTAGTTCATCATATTGCATTAATAGTGTCATTAAATTCCTCAACTTAAGCATATTTGTAGCATTTGCATCTTTGGAATTAATTTCTCTTAATTTTGGTTTTGTTACAGGTTCGGTAAAATGGGCATAACTCTCTATTTATAGATCAGAATGGTGCAATTCTTAATGTTTTGGAAAGCTGATTTAATTGTCTACAAGATTGCATTTCACAAGCATCATCAAATTCGGGCTCTTAGTGGACCAAAATTGGGCTTGAAGTGAACCCATCTACAGTCTCGGCCCAGTCTGACCAGGCCTCAGTATTTGGACCGTATCTCTCAAAATACGTATCCAAATTGTGCAAATCAATATGTTCTAGAAAGCTGAGAGAAATATCTACAACTTTCATGAAGACATGTGATTAAAATTCACAACATTTCGATGTCAAAATGGATGGTCAAAGTCGGTGCCTAATGATCCCAATTGTCAAAGATATTTACAACTAATATTTGACAATTATGCCCTTGTAATTTGACAAGTTTGCCCCTGGATGTATCTATAAATAGAGGTGCCTTGTGACCCATTAGGGCATCTTGGCCTTGGCTGGAACATTTTGGCTTTGGCTAGGATCTTGTATTGTGTTTTGTGTGTTTATGTTATTAATGAATTTCCTTTTTCTTGCATTTTATTTTCTTTCTATTATAATGTTCTTCTAATTTCTCTTTTGCTAAGGTGAAAGGGTGAAACCCTTGATATGAGAATAAGGATTCTCTAACCCTTAATATGTGCTTAATAATCTTAATCTTATAATGTTTATTCAATATGATTTATATTTAATTTCTTAATCAATCTTGACACCACTCGTAAAGTGGAGGTCTTGATCCATTGTCGACAATCCTTGGCACATCAAATGCTTGGATCCTTTCTAGATGATGTATGGTTCTTCCTTACCGACACGAATCTAGTTAGGAACCTTGATTTGTTGTAGACATATGGTGATTGGCACATTGGATGCTTGAACCCATTTACAAGAAGTGGTATAAATATTGGTAATGAAACAAATATAATTCATATAACTAAAATGGGTTAATTATCCTTATTTGAAATATCAAGGGCGGATCCCCTAACCTTAGCCTTCATTGTTATTGTGTTAATTCCTCTTGTATTTTAATTATTCTATTGTTTATGAACTTTTTATTTTATTTACTATGGTAGGTTCTACCACCTTATGAAATTGTTCTTTAATTTACTATGGTTGGTTATACCACCTATTTCCATGGATGGTTTTACCTCCTCTTGCTTTTTGTTTTATATTTGAATGGTCGGTAATACCGCCTACCATCTTACATATTTATTGATATCATCTTGTCATCTCCTTGAATCATCCATATCACATTTGCTTAGCTTATAATTTGTAACGCTTAAATCCCCTTCCTCGTGGATCGACCCCGGTCTCACCGGGTTTTATTACTTCGACACTCCTATACTTGGGAGACAATCCTTTTTCGGATGTGTCAAGTTTTTGGCGCCGTTGCCGGGGAAGGTAAAAATTGGCGTGCAAAATTGTAAGTGTTCTCTTTTCTCATCTTAGATCTAAATTTTTTTTTTTGTGTGTTCATCTTTTGCTCTCTTTTCTTCTCCCTTTCTTGCATGAAAATTTGGTCACGAACATCTAGTGGTAGACTTGTTAGAAAAACATCATCTTCCTTAGAAAACATGGCCAACAATCATGAAGAAATATTCACGGATGAAGGGGACAACCGTTCGCAACAAAATGATCAAAACCAACGAAGAACCCTCGGAAACTACATGAATCCGGTAAGGACTAGTGCACCATCTTGTGTAGTTTCTCCTCCAGATTCAATCCATTTCAATTTCAAACCAAGTTTTGTTCGACTTCTACCCACTTTTCATGGCCTTGACATGGAGAACCCATATTCCCACTTGAAACTCTTTGAAGAGGTATGTAGCTCCTACACTGACCCAAATTGTAGCATAAACACCATTAGATTAAAGCTTTTTTCTTTTTCTTTAAAAGATAAAGCTAGAACATGGCTACAAAATTTGAGGTCGAATTCCATTAGTTCATGGGATGAGATGAAACAACAATTTTTGAAAAAATTTTTTCCTACCCATAGAACAAATTCTCTTAAAAGACAAATTTCTGATTTCTCTCAGAAACAAGGGGAAACCCTTTACCAATGTTGGGATAGATATAAGGAACTACTTAATACCTGTCCTCACCATGGTTTCGAAACTTGGAGAATAGTTGCACACTTCTATGAAGGGTTAACACCTCAAGATAGGCAACTAGTAGAATTAATGTGTAGAGGAGAATTTAAAGAAAAAGACCCTGAGGAAGCACTTGACTTCCTAGATTCCTTAGCAGAAAAGGCACAAAATTGGGACACTGCTGGCACCTATGAGGTACCAAGCAAGGCCCAAACCTCGACATCCAATAGAGGTATTTACAACCTTAGGGAAGACCATGACCTTCAAGCCAAATTTGCATCCCTAGCTAGAAAAGTCGAGGCTTTAGAGATGAAAAAGAGTGGTCAATTGAAATCTATTCAAGAAAATGTCTGTAACATCTGTGATGACAATGACCATTCTACTGATGATTGCCCAACTTTGCCTGCCTTTAGGGAATGTCTCCATGAAGAAGCCAATGCCTTGAACACTTTCAAAAGGCCAAATCACAATCCATATTCACAAACCTACAATCCTGGTTGGAGAAATCATCCAAATTTTAGCTGGAAAAATGACAATCATGCACAATCTTCACAAGTCCCTTTTCAAACACGACAAAATTTTCAAAATTCTCATGATCATGCATATGCTCCTCCTCCTAGGAATGACTTTGAAGAAACATTGCATTCATTCATTACAAAGCAAGAGACTTTCAATAGTCAAACTACTCAAACACTAGCAAATTTGTCAGAAACTCTTGCAAAATTTGCATCTACATGTAGCATCCAAGAGAAAGGAAAATTTCCTTCTCAAACATTGCAAAACCCCAAAGATCAATCTAACTCAAATGCAGGGAATTCAAATAACCATTATTTTGACCAAGCCAAGTCAGTCATGACCCTTCGCAATGGTAAGGTTGTTGAAAAACACATTCCTAATCCTTGTGAGAAAGAAGAAGAATCGATCTCTAAAGGACAGGAAGAGGTTGCCAACCCAACACCTAGCGAAGAAGAAACCAAATCCTCATCTGTGCCTCCATTTCCTCAAGCATTAGCTACACCAAAGAAGCCAACTCACAATTCTGAAATCTTTGAAATTTTCAAACAGGTAAAGGTCAACATTCCCTTGCTTGATGTGATCAAACAGGTACCTTCTTATGCAAAATTTTTGAAAGACTTGTGCACTGTGAAAAGAAAACTAAATGTGAAAAAGAAGGCCTTTCTAGCTGAGCAAGTAAGTGCTATTCTTCAAAATAATAATACAGTGAAATATAAGGATCCAGGTTGTCCTACAATTTCATGTGTTATTGGAGACCATAAAATTGAACAAGCTTTACTTGATCTTGGTGCTAGTGTGAATTTGCTTCCATACTCAGTTTTTCAAAAACTCAATCTAGGTGAGTTAAAACCAACTTCTGTCACTCTTTTGCTTGCTGATAGATCAATTAAAGTACCAAGAGGAATAGTAGAAGATGTGTTAGTTCAAGTCGATAAATTCATTTACCCGGTGGATTTTATCGTCTTAGACACACAACCAGTGGAAGTAAGCAATTCAATTCCTGTTATTTTAGGGTGTCCATTTCTAGCTACTTCTAATGCTTTGATTAATTGCAGGAATGGAGTCATGAAGCTATCATTTGGAAACATGACATTAGAACTCAATGTTTTTAATATGTGCAAACAACCAAATGAAGAAGAAGATGAAGTTGATGAAGCCAATGTAATTGAATCTATTGTGGAAGATCACATCCAAAAAGGGAGTTCTTCTGACCCTTTGGAAACTTCTCTAGTGAATTCATTAGAATCAAGCATGTAACTAGAGTCTGATCTTTCTGATATATGCTCTTTATTGGATTGTGCACAGGTGATGGAAA